>JASANF010012748.1:0-59281 GCA_030248245.1 Trissonchulus sp. WLG1_4 | reverse complement strand
AAATTTACGAGAGAAAAAAGAAATAAGTAGCTTTAGAACTTTAAAAAAAAATTCAAATTCTGCGCTATATTGGATCCGAAAATTTTGTAATCAGAATCTAATAAACATGATATAATTGTAAATTATGTGGGCTATTTTGACTGTGAGTATCATATTAATAGGTATGGTATATGTAGCAGTGCATTACATGATACTAGGCACAGTTGCAATAAATGGAAATCTAGGTAGAACATTTCAAGCTTGAAAATAGTTCAATACCCCTACTTCGATTTGGCTAATTTTTTTCACACAAATACCCATATGTATTTTTATTTTTGTGTAATAAATAAAACTTTGACTGCCAAGTATTGTCGAAATTACAAGGCAAATACGAGAAAAAAGTAGCTTTGTAACGATAAAAATATTTCAAATTCTGCGCTATAATGGATCCGAAAATTTTGTAATCAGAATCTAATAAACATGATATAATTGTACATTATGTGGACTATTTTGACAGTGAATATCATATCAATGGGTGTGGTATATGTAACGGTGCATTACATGATACTAGGCAGGTTTGCAATAATATGCTAACCTAAGTAGCACACTTCAAGCTTGAAAATAGTTCAATACCATTAATTCGATTTGGCTGATTTTCTACACGCAGATAACCGATCTGTATGTCTATTTTTGTATAATAAATAAAACTTTAACTGGTAAGTATTGTCAAATTTACGAGAGAAAAAAGAAATAAGTAGCTTTAGAACTTTAAAAAAAATTCAAATTCTGCGCTATATTGGATCCGAAAATTTTGTAATCAGAATCGAATAAACATTATATAATTGTACATCATGTGGACTATTTTGACTGTGAGTATCATATTAATAGGTATGGTATATGTAACAGTGCATTACATGATAGTAGGCACAGTTGCAATAAATGGAAATCTAGGTAGAACATTTCAAGCTTGAAAATAGTTCAATACCCCTACTTCGATTTGGCTGATTTGTTTCACACAGATACCCATATGTATCTTTATTTTTGTGTAATAAATAAAACTTTGACTGCTAAGTATTGTCGAAATTACACGGCAAAAACGAGAAAAAAGTCGCTTTGTGACGATAAAAATATGTCAAATTCTGCGCTATAATGGATCCGAAGATTTTGTAATCAGAATCTAATAAACATCATATAATTGTACATTATGTGGACTATTTTGACAGTGAATATCATATCAATGGGTGTGGTATATGTTACAGTGCATTAAGTGATACTAGGCATAGTTGCAATGAATGCTAATCTAAGTTGGACATTTCAAGCTTAAAAATCGCTCAATACCCCTACTTCGATTTGGCTGATTTTTGGCACACTAATAACCGACTTATGTGTCTATGTTTGTGTAATAAATAAAACTTTGAGTATTCTGCTAAGTATTCTGCAAGTTATTAAACAAAAACTCGAAAAATGCTCATTCGTAAACGTTAATATTGGCACAATCAAAGTTTATTTTCTCAAAAAGTGAACAAGGTAAAGTAAATTTAAAAGTTCCCTAATATTTTGCATTGTATAGTAATTATTTTACTAAAATATGACATTTGCTTCGTGTAGCACAGGCCAGATATAAACGAAAAAAAAACAAGTTTGATCAAAACTTGGAAAAAATGACTAAGCACGCACAGTTTGGGAGATCATATCTGGCCTCAGGAAGATGGAAGAAAGCTAAAATTTTGCACATTTTATACACTCATGTAGGGCAACCATATATGTAAATTTGAAGCTAATCGAAGATGGTCGAAAAAATCACGTCCCTGCCCCTTCACACTATGGTCGATCCTTACAGACAGTCAGTCTTAAGCTAATTGAAAATTATGTTAAAATTTCAAATTCAACAGCAAAAGTTGATTTTATGCACATCAAATGAAAGCTAATTTCTTGCGAAACAACTTTTATTCTTAAGGGGGTAATGTCGTTTTCGTGGTTTTTGACAATTCAGTGTAATTTTTGCGCCCACAGAACTCAAGCTAAAAACGAACTACGGCTTCGAAACTTTAACCACATTATCTTTAGGAAAATATCCCCACCCGTTTTTTTCCTTTTCTAAAAATAGTTTGTAGAGTCGGTGTTATGAGCTTTTGAAAATTTTAGAGAAAAGTCAAATTACGTGATTTTTGCACAAAAATGTCATTTTCTCAACGTAGAAACGACTTATCAACTATATCAAAAAAACGGGTGGGGATATTATGTCAGTGCATAACTGCAAAAAGTTTTGTAGTTGTTGGCTAATCTTGAGTTTCATAACTGTGGCGCAAAAATTAGTCAAAAAAACCGCTGATGGGGTGTATTCAAATGATTGCAGCAGTAAAATTGCAAAAGATAGTCTGCTTTTAAATATAGGTTTTTAAAGCTAGAAGGTGTAAAAAAGTGTAAAAAAGACCGCTCTAGTTTTTGTTGAGGTTAAGTGCAGTTATGGTAGTTTAAAAAAACACCTAAAAACGCAATTACCCCCTTAAGTCAGCCCTCAAAAAAGTGGCTTAACATTTCATCGCCCAAAATCGGTTACACAGAACGCCACCTCAAGTAACCCTAACGTACCTGCCTTACTTCACAATAATGACTACAATCAAAGTTATACAAAGTCTAACCGAAACCAATGTGCCTAGACCAGTAAAGTTTGAGTCATGAATAAGTAATCCAGAGCTCTGCAAAGACACCTCTGTTCAGGCTTTCGGTTCAAAACGTAATTTATCAAACTCCAGGCAGACATTTGACTGTGACAGTAGGTTTTGTCTAAAATTCGATTTATCGGATTAAATTTAAACTTTTTGATGATAAATAATCAACTTGGATTTGGTTACTTGGCAGTTTAGACCCAGTTCACATTGGCCAAGTAGCTCAAACAGTAGAGCTCTGGTCTGCAGATCCAGTGATGGGTGGTTCGAATTCTCTTTGGGACTTCTAGTTATGATGCTGTCCTTATGAATCCACCCTTTTTTTATCATTTTAACTTTATATATTCCGGGTCCACTCCTAGTGTCAAATAGATTTACATATAATCCGCTAAATTTCATTTTGAACAAACCTAGTTTTAGTCAGTCTCAGAAGCTGAAATGCGCGGGAAAGACTTCTGAGGTTGTCGGAAATAAATGAGCCAAACCCACAAGCAGAAAAGATCTCCCTCTAATGAGCACAATTTCACACTAATTAATCTAACGACTGATTAACCGTCAAAGAAAGACTGGGATTGACTTTTTGCTGCCTGGCTGACAGAAAACAGTGGAACAAGGGTTGGCGCCATCAGTGCGTTTCCGCCTTAGCTATGGGGTTGGTCGCGTCACAAAAGTCATGAGCAATAGGTTCATAATGTATTAATGTGCTATAAGCCCTGTTGACCTCAACGTTGCCAAATTTTTATGTAGTATCTTTTAAATTTTATTGGAATATATACTTATCAGTACTTGAAATCAACTGTAAGGTGAAAATAGTGAAAAAAATTGAAAATATTTTTGGGTTTTTTAACTTAATTTTATAAATGTATCAGCGTCAGGCAGTTTACAAACATGAAAAAGGTTTCACATAAACCACATTCAAAGCTTTAAAGCATGCTACACAATAAGCATAACGTCACAGCAATTACATATAGTCATCGAAAAACAAAGTTCTAGCTTAGGTTACTGTAGAAAATACAGTTTCAAGCCCGCTAGCTTACTCAACACCCCACTGAGAGTTTAGCTTAATTACAAATTCAACTGAGGCATACCTACCGTTTTCTCACTACTACAAAAACTATATAGACGAACATATAACTTATCATTTGACAATCCTAGGGATTTGAATTTATATGGAAATACAAAAATGTACGTATATATTTTATGTTACGCTGCGAGTTCAATTTTTCTTGGCATTTGTCACATAAATACAAGCGGTGTTTCACGCAAGCTGAGAAAGCAAAATTCAGCTAAATCTTGCGAAACCTGGTTCTTACTTGTTTCTGTTTGCAAAAACTTCATTTTACTTTGTTAAGAAATAAAAATAACTAAAATTTGACCAAAAAATACTGGATCCTAAGACAAAAAGAAACACTCGATTTCATTACAAAAAGAACGAGTCGCAACAAGAGTACAGTGAGTGAGTAGTCACAAAAATCACGCCACCTGTTTTGTTTCTTTGGAGGCCGCCGCGTATACACAAAGTTAAGGCAGTAATTGCAACGAAGAAAACAGTCAGGTCCTGCCCCTAGTGTGTTGTTGGCGAACATGCACACATGCACAATCACACTATCATGTGCAACTTATTACTGCAGGGAAAACCGGTTTTGGTCACCGCTGATACATACAGATCATTAATATTGATTATACTGCGAATAGGATACACGGCTATCTTAAATTCTGCCACTGATGACGCAAGTTTTAGTGCTATTGGTTTTGATATCGGTTGGAAAACCGTGCCAGGTCCATGTTTAGCCGTTCTGTGAGTGATTTTGAGAGTCTGCGTGCCTACTCATTCTGTTTGTACATTCACGCTTGAGCCGAAGACTGTACTGCAAAAAATGATGTAGTCGAAATGTATCGAATGAAGAGCTTCAAAAATTGGCGGTGTCATTTAGGTTGTTGTAAATAAAATTAACTTTGTTCAACTTTCACAGCAAAAATTTAAGATTGGTGGAATTTATAATTATATAAAATCAGTTCCTTTCCATGGGCACAAAAAATTTGAAGCAGCAAAAAATAAATGCAACGGAAAAAATCAGCTATAAGGAAATGTGTACTGTAATTTTGCGAACATGTTGAAGACAAAAAATAGTTTATGTGCTGTTTGTCAAAGGATACTCTATAAATTCAAAGTGACATACATGCATGCATGTAATAACTGATAGAGGCTTACACGGGCCTATTTTTTCGGGCCGTCCCCCGGCCCGGCCCGTCGCCTTTCGTCGTCGGCCCGGCCCGGCCCGTTAGGACCATTTTCAGGCCCGGCCCGGGCCGGCCCGTTCAGAGTTGTCTGTCGGCCCGGCCCGGCCCGTTTTCAGAATAAAAGGTCAGTTGTCCGTAGACTCCTCATATTGCATTTTCAAATAATTTTACTCGTACCAATGGCGTACCCAGAAAAAAATGTGGGGGAACGAACATTTCTTTGTAATGGGTTAAAATGCACTTTTTAGCAATTTTAACAATTAAAGCATTATAAACACAAGACCACTAAAGCCACCAAGCTGCAGGCCTTAGGGGTATGGGGGCGGCAGCCCATAGAGAAAAAATTGAAGATTTTTTCAATTTTTAGACCGAATTTGGTCAACTGGAGACGTATCTGAATTTTTTTAACAGAAAAATCAAAACAAAAGGTGGAAACGTCACACCAGTACATATGTAACGAGGTTACACGTCGTAATTACTTATAGGTAGTTATTGATGCAGCATTTCGTGTATACATGCAATTAGCTTTGCTGAAAAATAATAACAAGGAATATTAACCCACATAGTTGCAGGGGTCTGGGGGCGGCAGCCCCCAGCAAAATATAGAAATTTTTTGATTTTTAGGCCCAATTTGGTCAACGGGAGACCTATCGGAAATTATTTGTCCGCAAATCCAGTTGAACAAAGTCAGGCCTGTGGACCGGCCCGGTCCGTCAGTTTTCGGCCCGCGGCCCGGCTCGGCCCGTTGGCTATTGAGCCAAGCCCGGCCGGCGCGGGCCGGGCCGCGGGCCGTGATGCAGGCCTCTAATAACTGAAGTAACTAAAGTGCTCAACATTGATGCATACTCGTGCTTTGGTGCGTACTGTCATTAAAGCCGCGTCTACCTGTTCCATTGGAACAGTAATAGTTGGATCCATATGAACATAGTTTAAAATAGTTTAAGCGTCAACTTTACAAAGTGTGTCTGATATTAAAACTAGCTACTCGGAAGACGTACTTGTTTGGTCAAACTTCAGAAACCTGAGTTTAAAAACATCAAGGAGAACTTGCACCACCCATTAAATCTGCAGACCAACTTTCTAGCCATTTGAGCTACTGGGCTGAGCTGTCGTTAATCCGCTGAAGTACCTAACGGGCCGGTCATGCTTTACAGAGTTACATTTTTAAGGGAATTATATGACGTATAGCATTTTATATTTTCGTTTGATAAAAATTTGAGGTACTGGTCAAAAGTCAATAAAAATCACAGTATCTGACCTTTCAAAATATGTCTACCCAGCAAAACCAAATGAGAATACGACCCTCAGACAGACGTCAGACCAAATGATACTATAGTTGCCTTCAACTTACGAATGTAGGTTTTATAGACACTTTTGAAAAATACATTCTAATGAAATAGGTCAACTGAGTCAAGGTTTCATTTTCAATTGCTGAAATGGACAGCAAAAAACTCCCCGCAGATTGGGTTTCAAGTGTCACAGAGCTTGTCTGAACTAACATAACTAAACTGCTGAATTATTCAAATTTCAGCCTACCGGTAACGCACCGGAAGCCCACTGGAAAAATCCAAATGTGCAAACATTGTTATGAACAAAATTTATATACTCAGCAGTTTAGTAAAAGTTTGTCAAACCAGGTTCATGCCTGTCCATAAGCCTTGTTCGTTTGTCCGTAAGCCCCGTAGTGTGAAGTAAGATGCAGCCCCTTGAGTACTTAAAGGGATTTACGACAGCTCATCATCGGCCAGTAGCTCAACGGTACAGTGCTAGTCTGCAGATCCAGGGACGGGTGGTTCGAAGCTCCCCCTGGGTCATTCTGAAGATTATGCTGGTTTTCTTACGGTAAGAATGCCCCCTCCCTTTCTTGACAGTAGTAAAGTATGACAACCCGTTACATGAGTACCTAAAGTGACAGCGATTAGTGAGAGTTCAGCACTGGCACAGTAGCTCAAATGGTAGATAAAAGCGCTGGTCTGCAGATCCAGAAATGGATAATTGTGAATGAACTAATCTGCTCAGACAAAAACAATGTTAGTGTTGAAACCACAACACTGAAAATGTTGCAACATGCTTATGTCATCCTTTAGGAGGATTGCTACATTTGCGTGCTAATCTAAAGAATAAAGTGATAAATTTTGACACTTATCAATCAGTTAATACATTACGTGACATTATTCATCCCACCTTGAAACTGAAATCGCGCTTATGTCTTAAATATGACGTACTTACGTGATTGTTATCATTATGATTTATTTTGCTTTACTGGTTAGCAAAGATTTAAAGAAAATAATTGAATTAACTTTTAAAAAATTCTACACGTGGTTACGATAAAAAATAGAGGTTAAAAACTGACTTAAGGGGGCGCTCCGGGGAGTGGGGGGTTACCTCAGAACTTATAAAAAAAGGTACAAAAGTAAAACTTTACCATACAAATACGTAGTATGGTATAAAAAAACGCTTGCGGCAAAGTTTCAGATCACGTGATCATGTCACGTGACTCTCAGAACACCAAACGTGAGCAAATTTTCGGCAAACGATAACTCTGCTCAAACTTTACAAATAATCATAAATTATATATCATCGTGTAGGTTTTGTGCTTCTCTAGTTGAATGTTATTTTGGTTTTCAGCAATGGTATTGGGTTTCGAAACAAATTGCCGTTATGTGTTTTTGAAGTCGAGCTCTGAGCAGTAAAAATCAAATAAAAAAATTTCTAGAGTACATTTTAAATAAATAAAAATTTGTTCAACTGCGCAGAGCTAAAGGCTATTATTGTGAAAAATTTTGGAGAAAAACATCGTACCAGTAATTTGTAATAGATTGCCGAAAAATTGGTTTTGTATTCACACTACCTTCATTTGACTCTGATGCTTCTAAAAATAAGTTTTTTTGCACATTTTTTGCACAAAACGCAATAGAATTGTTTTAATTTTAAACTACAACCAATATTAACTCGGTATCAAAGGTTCAAAATACCTCGAAAATAGTTGATGCACTGGCTTACTTCCTGAATTTGTTTGAAAGTTGAATAAAATCAGTAAATTGTCTAATTTTTGCCAAATTTTTTGTTACATAGATATGAACGTCAAAACATTCAAAATAGCATTCTGAACAACTTTTCTTCAAGAATGACAGGTTATTTTCGCTGTTTTCAAAAAATATAGCCCAAATCCTTGATTCCCGGAGCGCCCCCTTAATCTAGTAAAGTTACTTTAGTAACTCAAATGCTCTAGACTAAACAAACGTTGATTTAAAATGGTAGTTCCATAATCGGAGTTACCTTTTTTCTGACAAATCTATACACACACCATGGATAAAGAGGCTCTAATTTTCTTAAACTACATCACAAACCACCCAGAACATTTTTTATTTAGTGTAGAATTCCAATTTTAAGACTAGCTAAGTACAACGTTGGCTTACTAAACTGTAAGCCAATGCAGTAGCCAGTCTTAACTTAGGATTGTATTGATGATCAAAATCATGATAGTAGTCAGGTTGAGACTTGTTTCGAAAAAATTGTTTTTAAGGAAAGGATTTATTTTAAAGAAAAGATTTCTTTTAAAAAAAGAAAGTTTATATATATTCAGCTCTACATGGGGGTCGGTACAGCGTATCCCACACAATTTTCACTAGTCTGACCTAACGTAGAGTAAACCTGCAAACAGTCTAAGTTGAGAACCTCATTTTTATAGACCAATAAAACCTTCCATGCAACCGTTAATGGAAAAAATGCATTATACAAGTCGCCTACTAAATTTGCTTTCACTGGAAAGTTTATTCGGCGAAATTTGAGACTTTTGTTTGAAGTTTGTTTCACGAAAACATCATTGACGAAGTTTCATGGTTGAAAACTTTCAAATCATTCTAACTTTTCCAACAAATTCAACGCAGTGAATCGAACCCAGGTTGAGCAGTTGCACTCTAGTCTAGCTAAATAAATCATCTATTGATTTGAATAGAACTCAGATCAAACGGTTGGGTCGGTTTAAACCAACAAAATGTGAAATCAGACTAAATTTTAAAAGAGTTAAAGAAACTTTTCATATGGAAAAAGTGTCAGAGTCTTTCCATTATGCACTTTTGACATATGTACAGTAGCTTCTTTTGTAGGAATAGTTTCGTGTTTCGGAACAAAGGCAATATCGGAAACACTGTAAATTTTAAAACACATTCTAAGACGTATTAACCGAAATAACCATGTACACGGGTAGTGATTTTGTAACCGTGCCCAGCCCTAGTATACCCGTTCCCTCTCTAAATAACATTTTTGCAGACAACGCCAAGTATGAACCGGGCTATATTACATACATGAGTAAAATTAAATAAAAAGTTTCTACGTCAGCGCTAAGTTGAAAATTTTCATCAAAAAAAATCATCTTCAGGCGCGACTAAGGCAACATTGAGTTTGAATCAAGAGGTTTTGGAAAAATCTTGTCAAAATAGTCACTTTTTCAAGTAGCAGCAAGCCTCAATTTTCACATTATTCTGACAGCTGACTTTCAAGGTTAAATATTGAATTAATGTGGAAAAAAAGTTCCACTCGAAAGAAGCTTATTGGTGTGGCACTATAAAATTAGTATATATATATATATATATATATATATATATATATATATATATATATATATATATATATATATATATATATATATATATATATATATATATATACGTTGAAGATCTTAATATATATGTATATGCAGATGTATATGTATATGTGTATGAAGATGTATATGTATATGAAGTAATATAGATACTTTAGAGTACTTAAAGGGAATTACGCAGCGCATTATCGGCCCAGTAGCTGAAAGGTACATCCTATGTTACTACATAGAGCAATGGTCTGAAGATCCTGGGATGGTTGGTTTGAATTCCCTTTTGGGTCACTGTTTTCTGCACAATAGTTCATATGTAAGCTAATCCAAAATTTTTGGGTAAAGAGTAGGTAGGTATGTATGTAGTAAGTTGACATTTACAGTACGGCTTGGGTCACCTAGCTTCAATTCGATTGATTGATTGATTGATTGATTTATTAGATTAATTGATTTGGTTGTAAATCATTACCCCCCTAGCCCCCCCGTTGGTTCAAAAAACTTGCAAAAACAACGTTCAAAAACAAAAAAAAATGCAGAAGTGTTGAGCCTGACACCGTGTAGTTTAGACTACAAAAGTAAATTCCGAGATAACCATTTTCTAATCACATGCGCCTAATCAGCAGTAGTTTAGGCAATAAAATCCAATTTTATAATCTTATGGTCCCAAAATTTGAGACAAAACACAGCACTGAGAATTAAAAAACTCACTCCTAATCTGATCGTATCTTAGTATAATTTCATGCCGTTAAAAATTGTAGACATAAAATGGACGCAATCATACAAAAATAATGTTCCAATGACTACAATTTGTTTGATTAAAACCAAGTGGCTATAAAAATGCTTAGAATGAAGTCCTATACTGACCAAAACTGTTTTGTAAAAACGGATCACTAAATGTCTACCTTACATTGGACAAATTAAATTCTCAAGGCCCAAGGGTATGAAAATTAGTGCAGTAAAAAATCTGACCAAATTGCTGAACCCTGAGACAAAACAGGTGGCATAATTTTTGTGACTACTCGCTGTACTCTTGGTGCCTGTATTGGGTTCTTTTCGTAATGAAATCGCGTGTTTCTGCTTCTCTGAGGGTCCAGCATTTTTTGGTCAGACTTTAGTTTCTAAGCGACATATATATGCGGTTGTTATTGACTACATTATGTTGCCAAAATTATTTGTATCTGATTCTACCTGCACTTTAGGACTAGTTTGTTACCGCGACTATTTTTAGCCGTTAAGATCAGTACTGTAGGTAGATTCATAAAAAATTCAATTTGAGCTAAACTGCAAAACTTAACAGATCATTATTTCCTGTTTTTTTCGTAAAACAGAGCTTACATATATATTCCAAGGTATCTGAAATTTATTTCAAAAGTCCTTCGTTTTAGCTGTATACGCCTATTATAGGTTTGAGGACATTACTATAGTATATATTAGTATATAATTATAAAACAAAAATGTGACGTATTTTAGAAATACAAAAGTGATGAGTTTTTTGTCGATGACAATAGAAAACGGATGCAGAACCTTAATTTTAAAAAAGTTTCTAAACCAATTACACGCTACTTTGAAATAGAAAATTAGCTAACAAAACCTATGGTAAATTAAGCAGCATAGTAACAAACAGTAAAAAAATAATAACTTTTTAGCTATAGTTTTTAGCTATGTGCAGTTTAGCTATGTAGCAGTCAGTAAGTAAAATTTTGCAACACAATTCAAAGCGTGTGAACGCTTCCAAAACCGTGTAAACGCTGCCACGCTTTATTGAGTGTGTACACTTTTTTGTTTTTGACACAGTTCCTAATACTTAACAAAACAAGTCACTATTCGCTTATGTCAAAGTTAGGTAGTATAATGGGCCTAGGGCGGCAAGAGTTAATCTTCTAGCCAACTAAATTATGCAACAGTTGCGTCTAATTGTAAATTTGCTACAGAATAATAACTTTTATAAATAAATAATTTGTTTGTAGGCAACTTATTGGATTTTATTTGATGCTGGTTTGACAGCTTATTCGTTTGTCCGTAAACTAATTTTAGCTAGCTTAACTTTCTATTAACGCTTTGACGTTTGTTTTTTGGGTTAGCTCGTGATAAAAAAACTGGCTAAATGTTTTAAAAAACAAATAGGCTTCAAAAACGTGTTTATGGGTGGGA
Organism: Trissonchulus sp. WLG1_4; assembly: GCA_030248245.1. Classification (NCBI taxonomy): domain Eukaryota; kingdom Metazoa; phylum Nematoda; class Enoplea; order Enoplida; family Ironidae; genus Trissonchulus; species Trissonchulus sp. WLG1_4. The sequence continues at coordinate 47,647 of JASANF010012748.1, read as the reverse complement.
ATTTATTACATTATAAAAGTATCTATTCATGGAAAAAATTATCGGCAAAAATACTTATAATGATCAAAATACTGAAATAAATAAACGATTCTGTCAATATTCTATAATTACATTGCAAAAAATTAGGATTTCGCGAAAAAACTTTTTTGGCACTGAACAGGATATATAATTTTGTATGTGTCACAGTAGCGAAAAAGTTTATTCAAATCAAAGGTAGAGTTACCGAAAAACTTTTAATTAATCAGTGTTTGTTGTACTGAAATTCGTTGATTCACCTGAGCTTAAGTTTGGCATGAGCAAAACAAACGTCGAACATTTTTCTTTTTTACCAAACTTTTGCGTATAGTTTGATGCAAAGAGCTAATTTAAAATAAACAAAAAACTATAACTACATATCAAAGCTCGTGACAATTTTCGGCACGCCATCCGTCTGATTAGTTATTTGTTAACTAGCTTAGATCACTTGCTGTCATCGGACTGCAACTCTCAAGTCCTGTTTTAGTTTTAAATTTCAATGCTTGTCGTTACGCACATAGGGTCTGGGACAAGGACAAATTTCGGTCAGCTGTTGTGAAAAATTTACAAAATCGTTTCGGCTAATTTTTTGCATACAATTTGGATGTGACACTAATTTTCTTCGAGTGAAATATTAACTCATTGGACCAGTTACATAGCTTTTCAGCTGAGTGAGAAACGGAGAACTGGTTAATGAGTGAGGCCTGAGTGTCCATATTCCAGAAAAAATATTAAACGCGGCCACTACTTGTGGATACAGATACAGGTTGCATAACACAAAGGCCGTACCAGGTTGGGTCATCAAAACCTAAGTTAAAAGTACCCAAGGTAACTCACTCATCACTCAAATTGTAGCGACATTATATTGATTGATAACCCATATCCGAATTACTTCATAATTGTTTACGAGCACAGAGAAGTCAAGTCAATTTTAAAAGCTATAGGTAATTAAAACTTGCAATTTTGTAAATAATGCTGCAGTATTAAATAGTAAATGTTGCTGTAAATGGTGCTAATTCGCAACGAAGATTTGCTTTTGTAACGCATTAGCCAAATATACTTCTATCATACCTGTCTTGAAAAAACTGTGCAATAACTAACGTCAATAACTAAGTGCACGCTGCTAGAATCTAGTTATTGCACTGCTGTAGGCGTGCATCTTAGTTATTGACTTATTGCACTGTATTTTTCAAAACATATATAACATAGGTACGTATGTTATATCACTTTGTTTGTAGTGTGCACTCAGCACCTATTCGCAATAACACGTGAAGCCCGCGTGCATAAACTCGGGGGCTGCGCGCACTCGTTCCTGCACTTGGAGCTTCACGTTACAGTGCGTATAAATTACTGATTGCAGGCTACATCGTGCTATAACTTACATTTATTCATTACATAATGATATGCAAATGAGCTACAAAACGCCGTATAAGTTACACAGTATGACTCACAGCACTACTTATGTATTAGTAATGGAAATATGTATATGAATTTAGCAATATAAACTTACGGGTAATAATACAGATTTATTTTATTATAATGCTTTATAAACTACATCTAGGAGGAATGCACAAAATAGCCCAAACTGTGGCCTAAAATATCCCATGGCATATCCCATGCAACATTCTATAGCACACGCGTTGTACAAGCATGTGGCATTATGAACCAACTTTTACAACAACCTAGGTTTAGCTTTCGGTAAGTTCTGAGTCAAGTGTCATGTGTCCGTTTTGGCATTAGGGATTTAATTAGAAAATAGACACTTCTCCTTGTCAACCCGGTGTCTTGAAAATCTGGGTTTTATTGCATAATGAATGATTAACACTGTTTTTTGAACCATGATATATACCTAAATTTAACAATGTACATAGCACACATTTCTGGGTTGAAACATAAGATAAACAAGCACGTTTTGCGAGTAAGGTTAAACTTATTTTAGACAGATCGCGGTGTGATGTACTTGCAGTGCTGAGGATATTCTTCGAATATAAAACGCGGCACTTTTTTTAAATGTTTTGAAGCAAACGTATTAAATACACTTGTCAAATGTTAGTCCTAAGCTTAGCCAACAGGTCGATTTTGCTTAAATTTTCCTACCTAAGAGTTGAAACGTGCTCACCGTGAACAACTTGAGTTCAAAATGGATCATTGTATTACAAAACCGTACTTAATAGCAAGTAATAGATAACATTGGGTGGAATTCTAGAAGGGTGACCAGCGAGTGACTAACTTAATCAGTCGCTAAACGTTCTTTCATTACGTTTTGTCATTACGAATTCTACACGTTGAGAATAGACTTGCCTGATGTCATTCTGCACGCGCGTTATTCTTTTAATCACTGACTAACTTAATCACCCTTCTAGAATTCTACCCATTGCGTACATGTTGCCGAACAGATACAGTAAAATATTTTACAGCAGCTAACCTACGGTAAGCCGCTTAAGCTACCTACCATGTCTTAGCCAACGGCGCCCATACTGCGGACTTTATAGCCGTGTGATGGCATGGGTGCCATAAGTTCAAAACTCCTGGCTTCGGACGCGCTAATGAATATTCCACGAAACATTGTCGTGACACGTTTCGTCTAATTACTGTGTTCTTTATGCAAAAACTGCCAGTAGTGGATACATAGATACGCAAATGGAGCAGGCAGGTAATCGTAGCCAAGTACGTACATGCACACAAAGACACACGCGCTCACACAAACAGTGTTATTTGCTGACCTGCCAGCAATTTAACACTAGGATAGATGCAATTGTGTGCTCTTGATGCACACGTTTGCAATATAGTATATACGCGGCGGCTGAGGCCGCCGCGTAAAAACAAACTGTATAATTTCAATTTAACGACGTATATTTTAAACCTAGACCCGTCCTTATTCCTGTCTTTATCGTTTTGTTCTTAATATTTTCACAAAGTCGACCTGATGCGTTTTTTTGTGAAAAAAGTTACAAGTGTGGTCAACCGCAAAAAAATCAACCAAAACGATTTGAGGTTTAAGTTTTAAACTAAAAAAATCTCACGTGTTTAACCATATTATTAAAATTTAAATTGTATCCTTTCAATTGTGTTTTGAATAAAACCCTTGGTTGTTAAAACAAATACAAAATGAATTAAGGATTTCATAAGAATTGACAAAAACTGAAAAAAACGCAAATTAATTTGGGCTTATAAGGAAATTTACACTATAAACTAAAAAACAGTTATTAAATTACCAAATCCGGGCTTTTAGAACCTTTCATTGACAAAAAATGTGAAAAACTAATTTACCTATCTACAATAAAACGACTCCATTCATGATACGGGTGATATAAGTTGAATGAATTCCAACTTATTCTATGGGCTAGAGTTCGCAATCGGGTCGGGTTGGTGCGGATCGGGTCGGGTTGAGATTTTCCAACCCGCGGGTTGTGCGGGTTAGTTCGGGTCAAAAATTTTGGGTATATAATCTTGAGTTTTACCTTAAATTTATCTGTTTTGATGATATTATAAACCTAATGTACCCGCTGCAAAGTGATGTAACAGCTTTTTCGAGCTCTTATTTCTTTTTAGTCAGAATTAGCTACTGACGTCAATACATGTACTTGGGGTCTCGGTTTGGGGGGGGGGGGGCTTGTCCCGGATTTTTCCAAATTGTAGGGGGGCTTGTCCCGACGTTGTATGGGCTTGAACTGACAAAAGCGCTATATATTATTTTAAATTTTTGCCTACAAATAGAAAATTACATATTTGTAAAATTCGGATATTTTTAGCAATTTTTTCGCTATTTGCTCATTTATCTGAGGCGATTTTTTAGTTTTCGGGAACTTTTAGCAACGAAGAGGGGGCTTGCCCCGATGGGTCAAATCTGAGTGAGGCTTGTCCCGGCATCTGTAATCAAGAAGGGGCTTGCCCCCGCCAGACCCCCATGTACATCTGTGCTGTCAGCTGTAGCTTATAAAAACATGAAATATATAAAAAACTGGAAACAAAAAAGTGACAAAGAAATCTCAAGTGTTTGGATAGCAGCTTCAGTAGAAGTCGGGTAGGGTTAGACACTAGCTCAGGTCGGGTCGGGTCGGGTTATGAAATGGCGACCCGTTGAGAACTCTACTATGGGCCTGTTCACAAATTCGGATTGACTGGATTATTAACTGAATTAACTTGAATAGCCAACAATACAACCTGGTCGTTTTTTCAGACTTAATGTACTACATATGTACTTTATTCTTACTTAGTTACTTACTAAGGGCCTAGTCCTTTACCGGATTAAACGGACTAGTCTTACCTATCTTAGTCCGAGGTTTAGGAACGAAATATCGGAGTAAACGGACTAAAGGTGTTAAAATAAGTCAGCGGCTTAATTTTATTCTGACCCCATTCCAAAACTACCATTAGACTAAACGGATTCAACATTAGCGTGCATAGTTCAGCCCATTTAGTCCGATGAAAAAACAGCGCGTAAAAGTTACGTCCGTTTAATCCGGAGGTTTTGGAATGACATTTTTAAGCTAAATTTTTAAACCGTTTAGTCCGATTAAAATTAACCCTTTAATCCGGTAAAGGAATAGGCCCTTAAGAATGATGGGTACCGCGTAATAGTGGCCCTTGGTTAAAGTATGTAGCAATGTGAACAGCGTATAGATGTGCACTAGACTTGGACATCAGCTAAAAACAACCAATCATTAGGCATGTTATCTTAAAAAGGTGGGTCAAAGTAGGTCTCGGGTCGACATGGGTTGGGTAACCCACGACTCACTAGCGCAATTTTTAAGCAGGATTTTTAACCCATTTAGTCGGAGTAAAATGAACTTGTTTTGCCAGGCAAAGAATTTACCCTGAACGTTGATTGGAGACTAAAAAAGCAGGAAACTGAAAAAATAGAACTATCTCTTAGTATGTGAATTCGGGCCAAAGTATGTACAAGCCTATACTTTGATTCCGGAATCAAGTGACTCCAACTCGGGTCTGAATCAGGAGTCTGTAGCAAGTAATTTTGGTGGGTACTGTAGTTTTACCTTGAGACTTTGAGAAACGGTCGGTCCTCACGCTCTACACTCGAGACTCTCTAGGTAAGTAGGGTCAGGGTACATAAGTTTCGAGTGCTCGAATACTCCTTTTCCATTTGTACTGCTTAATATTTCCATTCCATTTATACTGCCAATACAGACATTCATTTCTCCTTAGTGTCGACTCCTTTTTGTAGCGCTATGGTACTTTAGTGCCAAGAAAGGGAGGGGTATTCTTACAGAAAGAAAGACAGCATCGTCATCAGAATGACCCAGGGGGGATTCGAAACACCCATATCTGAATCTGCAGACGAGCGCTCTACCGTTGAGCTACTGGGCCGATGATGAGCTGTCGTAATTCCTTTTATGTACTCTAGGGGGCCGATCTTACTTCACTAAAAAACCAAAGTCGTATGTACATACATATGTGATATGTTTTCTACTATATTCTCCACTATAATGGGATACATTTATTAAAAGCGTAATAAATTCTTGACTAAATATATACTTGATAATATTAATTACTCGTTTAACAGTAACAAACATATTAAAATTAATAAGCCTACATTTTACGATTTGAAGAAAATAAAAAAAGTATCGAATGACGTTAGTCTTTGGAGCAGTATACTGCATTAAATCATCAAAAACAACAGTGGCATGCGAAAATAACGGACAATAGCTCTATCTATCCTGCTAGCTGGTGATTTAGCTTGTCTCTTATCAGCTCCGTGGGAAGATCATTACTCAGAATAAGCTGTAATTACTCTCAAGCTTGTCAGACCAAAGCTTTTGTCAATCTTTTCGCTACAGTGTTAACCGAAAGCAGCGTTATAGAAGAAGAGTGAGACACTTAAACGCAGGATACGACATAGGTAGGTAACAAAAAGGCAGTTGTTCTTTAGTTGATAAATAAACCCGGTTCATACTCGTCCTTGTCATTGTCCTTATGGTTTTGTCCTTAACCAATTCCATGAGACCTACCTGGCTAAATAAGCCAAATTTTTGCATGCACATGGCTGAGGTCACTTCCAGACCGTATACAAAAAATTAGGTAACGAACGCGTGTAAGCGAAATCGAAATAGCACTTTTTGTGCTATAGCGCTTTTTTTATGCGCTATATGCGCTATATGCGCTATAGCGCTTTTTGGGGGTGCTATATGCGCTATTTGCGCTATATGCGCTATCGAAGGTGCTATATGCGCTATTTGCGCTATAGCGCTTTTTGGGGGTGCTATATGCGCTATTTGCGCTCTATGCGCTATCGAAGGTGCTATATGCGCTATTTGCGCTATAGCGCTTTTTGGGGGTGCTATATGCACTATTTGCGCTATATGCACTATCGAAGGTGCTATGTGCGCTATTTGCGCTATAGCGCTTATTGGGGGTGCTATATGCGCTATTTGCGCTATATGCGCTATCGAAGGTGCTATATGCGCTATTTGCGCTATAGCGCCGGGGGTGCTATATGCGCTATATGCGCTATCGAAGGTGCTATATGCGCTATTTGCGCTATAGCGCTTTTTGGGAGTGCTATATGCGCTATTTGCGCTATAAGCGCTATCGACGGTGCTATATGTGCTATTTTTTTGGATATGGATGTAACTTCTACAGCAAAATGGCCAGGGGGGATTTGAACCACCCATTGCTAGATTACTAGCTTAACGCTCTACCGACTGAGCTACGCTGGCCTATTGGTGTTTGTGTTAATTTCCCTTTAAATAGTGATGCTGATCTTGGATAGCGCTTATAGCACCCGAGGGTGCTATTTGCGCTATTTAGGCGCTATTTTGTGCTATTGGCTAATTTGTTGAAAAGTTTTGTACTTTTTAGTAAGTATACGGTACCTCAATAAATTAGAAAAATTTTAAAATTATTTTTAAATTTTTGTTTGTGTTCTAGTCGACGATACAAATAGCGCATATAGCACAACGATAGCGCATGAAAGTGCTATAAGCGCTATTTTTTCGTAGGCTTAAAAAATAGCGCTTATAGCACCTGAGGGTGCTATTTGCGCTATTTAGGCGCTATTTTGTGCTATTGGCTAATTTATTGAAAAGTTTTGTACTTTTTAGTAAGTATACGGTACCTCAATAAATTAGAAAAATTTTAAAATTATTTTTAAATTTTTGTTTGTGTTCTAGTCGACGATATAAAAAATAGCGCATATAGCAAAACGATAGCGCATCAAAGTGCTATCAGCGCTATTTTTTTCGTAGGCTTAAAAAATAGCGCTTATTGCACCAGATGGTGCTATTTGCGCTATTTAGGCGCTTGGACGCTGCTTGGACTTGATTATTTTTATATTATTATGATTATTAACTCATTATTGCTTTAAACTATTTCTCGTTCTTTTCCTGCTTAACAAGTAAGTTATATATGTTTTTTGGTTATTTCCTTTAATGATCTGTTTTTAGTAGAATACTAATATGCTGGAGAATACTTTATGAATCTTTTTACCCTTCTAGGGTTTCATTTTGCGTAACCAATAGGAGCGAAGAATGGGAAATTATGTTGGGTAATTGCCTACAATTTTGACTAATAGGAGTGAGGGATGGAAAGCCCTACAAACCCAACCCCGGGAAGGTGGGGGGGGGTGGGCGCCTACTGAATATTTTTACCATTCTAAGGGTTCATTTTGCGTAACCAATAGGACGAAGAATAGAAAGTCATGTTGGGTAATTGCCTACAATTTTGACTAATAGGAGCGAGGGATGGAAAGCCCTACAAACCCAACCCCGGGGGAGTGGGGGGGGGGGTGGGCGCCTACTGAATTTTTTTACCATTTTAAGGGTTCATTTTGCGTAACCAATAGGACGAAGAATGGAAAGTCATGTTGGGTAATTGCCTACAATTTTGACTAATAGGCGCGAGGGATGGAAAGCCCTACAAACCCAACAACCGGGGGGAGGGGGGGGTGGGCGCCTACTCAATAAATTAGCCAATAGCACAAAATAGCGCCTAAATAGCGCAAATAGCACCCTCAGGTGCTATAAGCGCTATTTTTCAAGCCTATGAAAAAATAGCGCTTATAGCACTTTGATGCGCTATTATTTTGCTATATGCGCTATTTTTTAATATCCTCTATCAAAACACAAACTAAAAGTTTAAAAGAATTTTAAACTTCTTAATTTTAATTGAGACATCTTATACGTACTAAAAAGTACAAAAGTTTTTAATTAAATAGCCGATAGCACAAAATAGCGCCTAAATAGCGCAAATAGCACCCTCAGGTGCTATAAGCGCTATTTTTTAAGCCTATGAAAAAAATAGCGCTTATAGCACTTTGATGCGCTATCGTTTTGCTATATGCGCTATTTTTTAATATCGTCCATGAAAACACAAACAAAAAGTTTAAAAGAATGTTAAACTTCTTAATTTTAATTGAGAGATCTTATACGTACTAAAAAGTACAAAAGTTTTCATTAAAATAGCCGATAGCACAAAATAGCGCCTAAATAGCGCAAATAGCACCCTCAGGTGCTATAAGCGCTATCGAATAAAATAAAAAATTTTTTTAAGTAAAAATAGCGCCTCCAGAAAAAAAAGCACCTGCCATGCGGTATTATAGCGCTGTGCTATTATAGCACTTTGATATTTTTCGGATTTTGAAATGTGCTATAATTTGCCAAAAAAGCGCTATTTTCCGAAGCGCTATAGCCGCTATTTTAATGATACCGTATTACCTCGAATAAAGCCCCTGGGTTTTTATTGTTTCGTGAAACGCTTACCTGGGGCTTTATTCAAGGCTGGGGCTTTATTCAAGGCTGGGGTTTTATTGTTTCATGAAAGGCTTACCTGGGGCTTTATTCAAGGCTAGGGTTTTATTTTTTGTCTGGGTTACAAAGGGTTTGTTTATCAACTTTTGGTTTCTTTAAGTGTCCAACAGTTGTCAGCTCAAATGCTACGTACATATGTACTTTCCAAGCTGTAGGATTAACGTTTAAAATGAAATCGGTATGTCAAGGTCAAGTCCAGTAAAAACCAAACTTCCGTCTGGGTAATGATTGCGTTAGGTATGACTAGAAAGGTTCTCACTAAGGTCGCCTCGCTGCACTCCTACCCACCATTGAAGTAGTAGCCTAACTTGACAAAACTGTCAATGTGTAATACATAAGGGCAGTCTCCGGAGACTTAGTAAGTCCACACTATGTCTAATCCCTTAGACTGACTCTCCGGAGACCAACGTGTCAGATCCCCCTTTATAATTCGTGTGTATTTAATACGTGTAGAATTTTTTATTATGATGTTCTAAAAATCGGTATGCATAAAGAACGTCAGTCGCAGGTAAGTCTTGGATTTCCATTGAAAACCGCAACATGCCCTTCAGCTAGTCTAAGCCGTATGTCAACAGTTTTTATAATTTTATTTTAAAAATTGTAACAATAATTAATTTTAAATAATCATGTACATGTTCTCAAGCTGTTTTAATCAATGTTAACAAGATTTTTTTGTCAATTAAGATAACCACGAAAATTTGCAAACTTAAGCTATCGGTTGCAATAGTTATTGTTGAGGATGTTATTAGCTTTTGTCTTATTACTCAATATTGTAGAAAATTTTTCCAAACTCTTTATTTCAAGATTATCTCTGCTATAGTAGTAATATAAGGACCAATAAGAGTTAAAATTTACAGAATGCTTTAGGCTAATTTTTTCAGACAGCTAACTTGAACGCACACTTTAACCGTGTAATGCCCAGATTATTTTTTTCTAAGCAGCTGGATCCAGGTTCAGATTCACACCTTGGCGGTATTTGGGCACTGCTCGAGTTACGTGCATTGTAGATAGTGATTGTGACCGGCCGGAATTTTCGGCCGGCCGGAAGGCCAGCCAGATTCGACCGGCTGACAAAATTAGGCCGGCATAACAATTTGGCAGGCTAAGTTATGTCAAAATGACACTCTAGATTTGGATGAATTTTGAGTTTTGTCCAAAAATTCGGCCACTCCAGCCGGCCGGCCGGTCGGCTTTCATGGGCCGGCCGGCTATTACCGGCCGGCCGGCCGGCCACAACCTGCCCGGCTGGCCGACGGCCGGCCGAACTTCTCCGTCGGCCCTGCCGGGCGGCCGGCCGGAGCCGGTTGGCGGCTTACGCTGCCGGTCCCCAACTCTAATTGTAGAGAGCTAGCGAAAAACCACTGGAAAGAAAGTTTTGAAATCCACTAGTGTACTTTTCCATGCATGAATGACCAATTGAATGACCAAACAAATTATGTACAAAATATGTCTGTGCTAGCATTGTGCATCTATTGAGCATCGGATTGCGTATCAAAATGTTGGCGGTTCAATTCTGGCCCGGAGCTGCATCCTTTGCATTCCACGGCAGTCCTAGGTAGTGAGAGTTTCAGCAAGTGTAATTTGTCTATGTCTGACAGGTAAGCGACGTACCTACCCTTCTAGTATTATTTAATACTAGAATTTTACCTACCCAGATTAAGGGGGGGGGGGGCAACCTGTATAAGTGAAAATTTTAGTTTGCTGCTAATTTGCACACAATGTAGCCCACGTAAAGGCGCATCGCAGGTGTGAAAAGTTGGAACCAAAGCTGTTGCCAATTTTTGACAAGGGAATTCGATTTTACGTGTAATCAATAGACGCAACTAAACGTTTTTTGTTAATACTGACGAAGTTGATTTTTACATAATTCGATAACCTAATGTCATATCTCAACCTTATGATCCATTTTTTTAAAATTTTTGCTCATGGCATGTGCAGGCAGTGACGCCAAATGTAAAGTCACTCAAATTTGGCGGGCCTAAAAACAGCCATTTTTTTCATTTTGCCCTTGATTTTTAATTTGAAAACATATCAAAAACAATTTTTCGCACTTATGCTGGCTAGTAATGCCAAGTTTCAATTTGATTCGCCATATTTGGTGTGTGCTAGGCCTGTCCAAATAACGGCTATTCATTCTCATTTTTGCGCACTTCTGGCTATGTAAATACACTGACTACGCATAAACCAAAAGTGCACCTTCAAGCTTCAATGAGGCCCAAATGCCCCTGTCGTAGCGCATATAGCGCAAATAGCGCCTAGGGGTGGGGGGTGGCGTTTTTGAGCTGGAAACTATAATAGCGCAAATAGCGCAAATAGCGCCTAGGGGTGGGGGGGGTAAAATCTCGTGCTCGTGCACGCTTACACGCGACATCTACCAAAATTAGTCAACGCTTCTGTCAATCCTTCACAGCAGCTGACCAAAATTTGTCCTTGTCCCTGTCCCTTTGCCCTTAAGGACAAGGATGAACCGGGCTTGAGTCCTTAAGGATAGGCACATACAACGGGTTTTAGTACATAACCACCAAATGGTCAAAACCTAGACCGGACCAAAGTCACGTGACGCAACCAATCCAATTTATGCGTTGAAAACTTGGCTTCCAATTTGATTCTTTTCTTTTCGAAAATGTGTTAAACAAGCGGTAGACTGCCAAATCGCTTTAGCTGAGAATTAGCTTTAAGCGGTTTTGCTCAGGGTTGTATTCCTGGAATCCGTTTGGCTTAAGGTGGTAATTACGTTTTCGCAGTTTTTTTCGCATAACAAATATGTACTGAATAAATTTGCAAGCGGTCTTTCGCATACTATTTATCAGCTTATGCTTTACAAAATTGCAATTTACTATTATTGCTATTATGCTTATGCGATAACACTCAAAATGTGCACGCAAACTATCTTACAGCTTTTCCCACAGATATACATACCTATTTTGCTATTCCTTCACTGTAATTTCAACACACAGTCAAGTAATGTATATGTACAGAAGTCACACTTATATCTTGTGAAAGTACCATAGTACTTAGTAGTATGCTATTCTAAACGCACTGATGCTGCGAATTTTTACAGTGCCTGAAAGTTCGCCTCAAATTTTACTGAATTAGTCAAGAAAATAAAGTTTTCAGGACTTTGGTAGGCTGGAAGCCAAAAAATATCTAATATTTTCACTCTATTCAAAAAATGTATCGGGTTAATTTATTTGGATGCTGTCAAGTATGGTTTCTTGTCATTCCTATAAAGTCAGCAGAAAATTTGTTTGTATTTTCTTTGTCAACAAACACAACAACACTAAAAAGAGTTCATAAAGTACACAAAAGTAGCTACAAAACTTGCCGATTCCAAAAAGTTTACAAATTAGCTTCTTCAAATTCATCAATTTCTTCTGTTTGAGTTTGGGGGTTGTTTTTAGCTTTTTTCAGCAACACAGCAACAGTTTTTGCTTTGGCAACGGCAGTCTTAAAACGTTCTTTTTTCCATTTTTTGTATTTTGTTGCAATGACACTGGTCATCAAAAATTCACCAAAAAAACTGCTCATAGCAATGAAGAGTAAAAGAGTGCAAATTGAAGCTAACGGATAATAATGCTGCACTGTCAGTGGTTTCTTTTTGCTTGTTTTTTCATTGCCACATATCTTTTCTGCTGCTATTTGTTCTCGTTGAAGCTACAATAACAACAAAATAGCTATATTTGTTAATAATGTTTCAGAAAAATACATTTTACAAATACAAAATAAATACAAGTACCAATGAATAAAAAAAACGAATACAACATACAGATCAGGGGCTTTATTGAGAAAATACTGTATCTATGTAAAGTGTGACCAAAAAAAGCTGAACACTGAGAAAAACAAGTGGAGTTTTAGCAGCTACTCACTGTACTCTTGAGTCAAATATATGTATAAAAGTGGAACCAAAGATGTTGCTAATTTATGACTAGGGCTTCTAAAAACTCACTCACGTCTAAATCATAAACGTAACACAATCATTTTTTGTTGCCAAAAATTTTCTCACCAAACGTAAAATCGTTAAGTGGAGTAACTAAACCCAGTCTATGGCAAAACCGTCTGTAAGTATTAAGCGTTATTTTCAAGCACATAAGAGTAGTAGTCTTAGTAGACATTTACATATATTGTGTATTTCTGCGAATATAAGCACATTTTTGTCTTCAATATTGTGAACTTATATACGCCCATTTGAGTACTGAAAGGGATTAATGACAGCTCAGCATTTGCCCGGTAGCTCAAATGGTACAGCGCTGGTCTGCAGATCCGAAGATTCGATTGAATCCCCCCTAAGTCATTCCGATGCTGATGCTGTTTTACTTTCAGTGAGAATCCCCTCCCTTTCTTGACAGTATAGTTTTGCAAGTGGCGAAAGAAAAAAAACTTAATAAAACCCAAAATAACTATAACCACACCATACTATAATAGCCGATTGCCGACGGCCTCAGTGATGAAACCCGACGCGTCGGATGATAAAATGGCGGGCAAATCCGTTTTCATTTGAAAACGACTGTACACAACACTACTATAGCCATAACATCATCTTTGGTTCCACGTTTAGATACCTACTTGAAGTGAGTCTCCAGGGGGTTACATTGTGTGCAAATTTGAAGCAAATCGAAGAACCAAAACAATATATATCTCTTGAACAGGTAGCTTTATATTTCAAAAACGTGCAATTGAATTGAACCGTTATATATACTTACATATAAATGTTCGTAATATGAAATTGTTGAGGCGCTTCTTCGCAAAACATTGCCGACGATCGAAACCCACGGACTGCCTTGACGAAATAAAAAAGCAGTGTCCAAAAAACTGCTCGAATCAGTATCTTCCACGAATGTCAAAGAACAATGCTTTTTCAAGTAGATGACGCCTGAAATTTAAAGTCTGACCAGAAATTGCTGAGCCCTGAGACAAAACAGGTGTCGTGATTTTGTGACTACTCGCTATACTCTTGATGCTTGCAATTTGTCCTTTTCGTAATGACATTGCGTGTTTGTTTCTGTGTCAGGGTCCAGCATTTTTAGACAGCCTTCAGCATTAAATTTTATTAAAAACAAGCATACCAAATAAAGTTCACGGTAAGAAAGAATATAGAGCTTTGTTACTTTTTACGCGGCCCCCTCAGGGGCCGCGTATATACTATATTCAGAATCTCATTGTCCTACGTTAATTCGGGTAGGTCGAATTTCTAGTGTTATTTAACACTAGAAGTGCAGGTACCTCGGTGTACCGCACAAACACCAACACACCTAAACTTCTAGCGGCTAGAACTTCGGCAGATTGCAAAATATGCAGCTCCGGGGCAGAATCGAACTGCCAACAGTCTGATCTGCAATCAGATGCTGTGTAGCTGCGCAAGGCACTACCAACCGAGCCAACCGGGCAAATCAAACCCACAAAATCACGGTGATTACGATCAGTGAAAAATGTCGTGAAGCGTGCAAAAGTGGTTTAGCTTTTAAAAATGGATACCTATTGGACTTGTTAAATTTGTATCAACACTATCGAATATCAAGCGAATACGAACAGTTTTTGCTTGAAGATAGTAGTACATAATTTACATTTCGCTTGACAGAGAACTTACATCAGTCGAACTTAACAAGACAGTTTCAGAGGTTTCATAGTGTAATGGTCTCACTCTGGATCTATAATCCAGTTATCCGAGTTCAAATCTCGGTGAGACTTATTTTTTAAAAGTACTGTTGACTAAAGTTTTCTCCTCCAAAAGCGTGGTAAGCTTTGGTATTTTTTACTCTTTCAAAAGCTTTGTATAGTGTTTGGTTTGGAGCTACTCAGCAGATAATGTGTTCAGAAATTTGTGTTTGAAATCATTTGATCCACAAGATTTGGCCGCGTTTAATATTTCCTTTGGAATATTGACACTCAGGTCTCGCAATGTAACCACTTCTCACTCAGCAGAAGAGCTCGTTTGTTTTATTGTAGGTATTTTTGAAACAAAATAGGATGCCTGAGTTTTGAAAGAAATTAAAAATGAAGGCGCCGGGAATCGAACCTTGGTCGCTCGCGCAAGAGACAAGAGTTCTAACCACTACTCCACAGCCCCGAAGTCTCACAGGCCCTGTTTCTTATTTACAACAGTATTGACAGTAAGTAGAGCCTTAATCTACCTATTGTCAATATTTGGCAGTGTGATAAAGGAAAAAGTACAGCAAGGTTACCGTTATGGATCGATTCATACTTACAGCCGTATGTCCATACAGCCGGCAAAATTACTGAAAAACACGCCACAAATAGTATATAAGATTGTGGCGTGATCTTATGTAATTTTGCCGGCTAAACGGACATACGGCTGTAAGTATGAATCACGCATATAGCACTAGCAAAATTTGCATGTGTGGACTTTACTATGCATCAAAAAGTGAAACACAAAAATAAACAAACTTTGAAAGTAATCTTGACCAGGATATACTAATTTTGAGTCTTCGCTCACTCGATATAAGACGTCGGATAGAGTTGATTTGACCGGCGGATGATTTTTCAAAGTGTCATTCAATTTTTTATAAGCGTCCGTTTTTGGGAAACCAACATGTTCCCAAAAAAATGCATTTCCCATGCCGCTATCGTTGATTATCTTAAATTGACCGCTCATAATGCGATCTGAGAGTTCAGTCACAGTCCTGAACGGTATTTCAATGTCTGTCTTCATCAAAGCGACAACAAGACCACCTCCGTAAAGCGTTAAACAGAACAGTGTAAGGAATCCTGAAATACGGTTATCAAAATATTTTGTGTATCTGATATCTGATAGTATCCTGTTGTTCAAAGAAAAAACTTTCACAAATCAAAACGACGTTATGACTGTTTTTAGCAGATGTCAGACTAAATTTTGCAATTGTGTTTTTTACGAAAGTACTTGTTTTTTTATAAGTAATGTCCGTTTCCTATTTGAATTTCAACCACTGGAAACTGTAAGTTTATTTAGTTTTGATAATGAATACTTCGTTTTTAAAGCGAAAATAATGCCTAGGTATGTTTTGTTGGACAGTTACTGTATAGTGCAAGCTAAATGTACAAATGTCAACTTCTTAAGACAAAACGTTACTGTGAGGTTTTTCAATTTAAATTTCACAGCGTACCTAGAAGCAGAATTGCAAAATTGCCAGAAGCAGTTCCCATCGACATTGAGCCATGGTACTGATCAAACAACATCTGAACAGCTAACCACGAGCTCTGAAAAAATCACTATTGCGACAATCCGATTAAGTGGTCCCAAAAGGGGCAAGGTCTTTACCTCTCACCTACCCTAAGTAGCAGCTTACACTGCGTATCCTATTTTCTACAACCGACAATAGGTACATAATGGGAAGACTATGACAGTTTAACCAATACCGCGCCCACCTCTACTAAATAGTTTCAGGTATTCATGTATTTATATCAATTAATGTGTAGTGTATACAGATATGGCAGCGTGTGAAATGACGAATGTGGTTCGTGTTGACTCAAAAAACAAAAAATAGTGGCAATTTTTAAAATCAAACTCGACGTGATTCTGTTCTTAACTTTCGTACATGTTGACGTGATCTGCAGGGCAGGAGGCTGGTTCAATCAAATTTTGTTTCACATATTTTGTAAATGTGCATACCAAAACACAGTTAAAGTTATGGTGCCAGTAAAAATATCACAAAAATAAAAGGTACAGGTAATATCGCAAATTCTATGATATATACATCAATATAAACAGACTGCTCCTACTCAATAGTATTACTGTCAATATACCGAAACGTCGGAGGACGGTAAAGTTGTTGTGTCTATACTCTATCTGCAAAATCGATTCTTTTGAATCACTTTCAAGGCAGTCCTTCACGTGATACTCTTAACAAACAATTTAGTTACGATTTTCATCGAATCATCCATTGTAGCTGTGGCCTAACGGTTAAGGCGTGTGACTGCGTAACACAGGTTAGGGGGTTCAATTACCATCAACTCGCAAATTTTTGCAATTTTTTTCTGGATTCGAAACTACAATAATGTTTTTGTGTTTCTTTGCATGATATAAAAATAAAGTGTTATAGCAGTCTCAATCACAGGTCAATTCTTAAATTGTGTGTACTTACACATACGGAAAACGTAATCGTCGAACAGGTTTTCAGACTCATTCAGACTCGATTAAAAATGAAAAACTGAGTAGTAGGTACTGACAAAAAATCTTGGTACGTGCCGCGCCTAATTTTACCGATACGGTAAAATAATAGTTGTTGTCGTCATGTCGAATTATGTGCGCTCGTCAACAGAAGTGCTTGTTTGATAATGGTATTGTTATGTATTTGCATATACGCAGACAAAATCAAGCAGCCAGTTGAATTTACCTACACACAAAACATATTGGCGATGTAGCAGCATTTTACGCTGTAACAATTATGTTTCACAACAATAATTCCTTGCTTTGAAAAAATAACAAGCTAAGTTTTCGGCAAAAGTATTCAGTAAGCATCAAGCATTTATTTTGAAGTACATTGGCCACAGGCCATCGTAAACGTGTTGTTGGGCCAGCGATTACCCTTTTATGTAGTTTACATAGTAGGTGCGTTTTCATTTCACAATTTTGCTGAATTTTGATGTTGACTTTTGATGCGTTGCCGAAAATTTGGAATTTTGATTTTGATTTTTGATGCAGACTTTTAAATTTATAATTTTGATTTTTGATTTCTGCAAAAACTGTCACGTAAATAAAAGCCTTTCAGGCTTACAACCTTTACGCTAGTCACACACCGTAAAGCTTTGAAAGCCTGAGGGTTTGGCTAGGTAGATAGATACATGTCATTAGGTACATACCTATCCAGGCTATACCATATCAGTGGCGTATCCAGGATTTCGCAAAGGGGGGCTGCACCAGGAGCTGCGACCGGGGGATGGGGGTGCGGAGAAACGTGAGCCAGTGATAACCAGGGGGGGGAACAACGTAAGCCACCAACTCAAACGGGGGGGGGCTGCGACTCTCTAAGGGGGTGCTCACTGCTCAGACTCAAAGGGAGGGCCGCAGCACACCCAGGCCCCCATCTACTAAATACGCCACTGTACCCAATACTTTAAGTACTATGTAGTTCACTTGGCTGGAGGTAGAAATCAACCTCTAGGAAGACCTATGTAACAGGGGGGGGGGTTATGTCTGAGCCCTTAGCTACTACGGTCCTAGGTACACAACTGGACCCGAGTACAGGATACACTTTATTGTACGCACACACAAGGCGTACGCGACCTTGTCTCGACCCTTCCTCGCTGGGTCACCGACAGTCAATACCGCTCGACAAGGCCCTCCTGTCACTGCTAGTCCAAAGACTACTGTTGGCTGTTTGCCTGCTCGACGGTAAACCGTCCTGTTCTACTGTTTCACTCTTTTACTGTTGAACCTATCTGAGAGCCTTTTCCAGGCAACCGCTAACTGCTGATCCGGACAGAGAACTGCCGGCCTTGCAGCCTTGCAGCTGCTTTTATAGTCAGCTAGAGTCACGTGTGAGTTACAGGCGGGCCTTGTTGAGCAAGCTGATACATCTTGCGTCAGCTTGTAAATTTCTATTCACGCAGGCTACGTAAAAGGAATTAAGGAGAGTTTGTTTGAACTTAAAGTTGGTAACTCCGTTACACCTAGACTTAAAAGTGCTAGAGGTGAAAATAAATCTTAACTATTTGCTGCATGAAAGTTGAAAGTAGCAAAGTAGCTCACGAAGCTAAATTGAGCGACCGAGGAGCAAAGTGGCTCACAAAGCAAAAATTAGTAGCTCAGGAGCAAATTTGGTGGCTCACGAAGGAAAATTCGCCGGAAAAGTTGCTCCGCACCCCTCCCCCCCCGGTCGACGGCTCCCCCCCCCAGATTTCCTTACCTGCACATGTGTGATTTTAATCCGTCACCACAGACGGAGCCTGCGTCACAGAGGCAGCTTTGTGGCAGAACTGTCACGTCTAGCCACTTGGCCACCGGCTCGCTTCACTCGGATACCTAAGGCATCCTCGTGAAGTAACAGATTCTTTAAAACATAAAACCGACAGGTTTCACTAGTGTAAGATAGTGCAATTCTGATTCTGATATGCGGAAAAGGGTTATGAATCTTAAAAAATCTTGAAAATATGCTTTAAAGGATAACACATTTGCCGTCATGCAAAATGTAAACACATAGCACAAACGGCTCTCAGGGCATTCATTTCAATTGGAAATAAAAACACAATGTAAAAAACTGTCCAACATTATTATTTCAATAGTACTAGTTTATTCATACTTAGTACTTGATCTACTTGGACATACGGGACGTATTGTTCGTGACCGGCCGGAATTTTTGGCCGCCCGGCCTGACAGTCGCCGGCCGGCTCCGGTCGGTCAAAGCCGGTGGGTCAGCTGGCCGGTCAAAACCAACCGACGACCATTTCTTTGTCATACACCCATGGCTGTGCAGCCATACGGGCAAAACTGATACTTTTGTTTCGAGGCAAACGTGGAATTTCACAACTAAAGCGATTGTATTTGGTTGGAATGAACAGACATACGGCTGAACATAAAACAAATAAAATGGCTGAGCTAGCAAAAGTAAGCATCGTGTAAAATCGCTGTCTATTTTGTTAGGTTCAGGAATCAAAATAAAAGACCTGTTGGGCAGTGGGCCAACAGGAAAAATTATGTTATATAAATTGTAAAATTATATATACTATATCTGCGACTTACATATGTACCTGAAAACTAGTGAGTGACCTAATGGCAAACAACAATACTAAGTACGGTCAAGTCATGCAGGCGCAGCAAAACGATAGAGCAGAGCAAGGACACTATTGCTTAATATGACCACATAGATGTGTGCGTGTGTGAGATCCTGTTTCGTGGCTCTGTGGTGTGACAATTTTGAACGCTGCATCAAAAATCAAAAATCAACAATCGTAAATGCAAATCAAAAACCGATTTTGATTTTTGATCTTGATTTTTGATGCAGAGCTAAAAACTGCCATTTTTGATTTTGATTTTTGATGCATGGTCAAAATTTAATTTGATTTTGATTTTCATGCTGCATCAAAATTCAAAATTAATTTTGATGCGCAATTTTGATTTTTGATTTTTATCATCAAAACACACCTATTACATAGTACCCAAAATAAGCGTCTCATCTTGCAGTTAAATAAACTGCAAAATCTTAGTCAAAAGCTTTTGGCAATTGGAACTTGGAAAGTTATGAAGTTCTGTATTAAGGTGGTAGTTACGTTTTTGAAATTTTTGCAATAATTCAAAAAATACTTGATCGAACATACTCAAACTTAACACAGACATTGGAAATGTAGACAACACTATTTTTGCTTAGTTTGAAATTGATTTTTACTTTTACGGCTATTTTATGGCTCAAAAACAAGATTTTTCGTGTATTTTTTGAAAACTTGGAAATTTGTATGTAAATGTTTGTGGCTCCTACGCTACTCAGAAACGCTATTCAAAAAAGGTCTAACCCGTTTTATTTTAAGAATAATTTCAGGTAAAATATGACATACTTCTGTTAGTCGTTCTAGGCGATCTGTAACTTTGAAGTTTTTTAACCTCAATTCAGACTTTTCATGCCAATATCACAAAATATCAATAACCACTTGTACCATAATTTACATGTATATAGTCCCTTATGCATCTATTATACCCGCAAATTTCGGTTAGCATATGTCACAGCAGACAAGAGCATTGGCAGTGTTAATAAACCCCTTCAAAAATTGCAAATTTTCTTCAATCTCCTGAAACGTCATTTTTTAAACTTTTGTCCGCCGTTTTTTCCAACGGGTACGGGCAAACTTTGCTTAATGTAATATTAGCTGACCCCAATGAGGCCCTATTTAACTAAATTAAAATTTTTTTAAAAATCCGTCATTTCTGAGCACAATGAGTGATTTCAGTTGAAGTAACAAATATCCTGTTCACTTCATTAGATTGCAAAGAAATCATATTTGACAGTAGCCAATTTGCCCTATACCTTTTTCGAATTGAGTGGACAGGTTGAATATTTTCTTAGGGCCTTTTCATAAAATGTATTAACGAGATCATATCAACTCGATTAAGAATTTATGAATGCCGATTAAGGATTAACGTATTAAAAATATTAGCGCGCTTAACGCTGATCTTAATCAGCGTCGTTTTCACAAATTGTTTTTCGATTATCTCGATTAAGGCCTTAATCTGAATCGTTTTCATAAATTCAAGTTAATCGTAACGTATTAACATAGGTGCTGGCTGAGGCTTAATCTAATCAGGTGTTGTTTTCACAAATTAGATTAAGGATTAGGCGTTGATCTTAATCTGCAGTTATTTTATGAAAACCGATTAACGATTAAAGATTAAGCTAATCAATTTAATCTTAATCTGTTTTCATAAATTAGATTAAGCTAATCTAGATGATCGTGGAGATCAAGCGTGTATGTGTTAAACATACAAAACCTTAATCTCCGTAAGTGCGCGGAGATTACATAGTTTAAGCAACAATTTACTCGCATTTATTGGCTTATTGTAGTTGATTTTTAATTTAATTAGGTAATCTTTGATACTACCTATCAATGGATTATTTCTTACCTACTAATTATTTAACTACTCCTAGTTTAACACTTGTTGTTAGCTTTCCAGTCGTGTACTATCAAATATTTCTGTTCTTACGACTATTTCTGAACACAACAAGTGGTTAATAATCAATAATGTTTAATGTAGTTTAGTTCAGGGAAGCACATTTAGGAAACAAGCAAAGCCCAATGCAAAATGTGCAAATTGTAAGCCTATATTATCACTGCGTGAAAAGAAACCTACTGCGCACCAAATAATAATCTTCTGAGCCAAACTGCAGTAAAATCTATCCCAGCTAAATTGAAGCTACACCTCAGTTGTGAACTAAACGTTAAGCGGCAACAACTGCGCTAAGTTTCATTGTTGAAATTCTCTTAAACCGATTTAAACAATTTAAGGCTTAGCTAAATAGGTTTTAGGCAGCCCTACGATCCTTCTAAACACACAACACCAGTATTGAGAGAGGGTGGGTCTGGCAAGGTAGAGACAGTGAATTTTGCAACCCCCGACCCGGACTACCACGGACCGCCTTCCCAACATTGGGAACCGTTTAGTACCAATTGCCAATCACCTGCCAGTCAGGCACTCAGGCCTCGCAACAGACCATCTCTCTCCAGACCCGTCAGTTTCATTTGAAAATGCCGCAAAAGCATTTGTGAGATGTCAGGCTTACAAATGGCGATTGATCCAAGATATAGTCTAATAGATATAGTCTAAGATATAGGTAGTCTAATGTCTGGCAGTAATTATTTGACACCATACAGCATTGGCCTAGTTTCTCAGTGAACGTACTATTTTAAATCAAAAGGCTTTTTTTGCAATCTGTGAGCGAAACTGCTGTGGCGACACTACCAACTCCAGCTAATTGGCAGTCAAACCGATTTGGTTCAGTCCACCGTTTGTTTTGTAAATGTGTAACGCGTTTAATGGATAGTAAATTAATGTTGCATTCGGAATTTGTCTGTGTAACGGTTTTTTATTTGTATGACACAAACTGGCAAAAACAATGGTAATGATAATTTTATGAATTCTGAGTGCTATCGTTCACAAACGCATTTCGGAATGAGTAGTACTGTGCTTGCCTTAACCATGTACTGTAAGCCAGTAAGCCTATGGATTTTTTTCAAATAGTGGGCTGATTAGTGACTTGGCGGCCATCAAGTCTATTTTCATGTATAACATAGTTAAAAAGACAAATTATGGATCTAAATGTCTGTGTGAAACTGTGTGAGATAGTGAGCCAAATTAAAACTACAGTATCAATGTGAGACTACGTATTATGTGAACTTTCTGAGACCAAAAATTGCAAACTGACTTTGTAGTCAAATATGCAAATGAAGTGTGTACTACGTGGAAAACAGTGTACGTACGTTTTTATTACAGCATACAGTGCCACTGCCGAACAGACGCTTTTTACACACACACCGACGTTCACCGATACACGCACAATCGCATCGATCAGAACATACACAAACGCACACACAAATACTTTCAAAATACACGTTATTATCCGACAGACTCATTCTAAAGAAGCCTGCTGCGCTGTGGCGCAGCAGGAAAAATAAAAAACGTGCGAATATACGTACTGAGTCCTCTACTGTTGGGGGCGCTACTATTGGGCCACACTTTTATCGAGGGGTGTGGCATAGATACTGAAATTGGGGCAATGCTGACGAAATGCTTTGGACCACTGTACCTCCTGCCCTGGTCCAGTTTTTAATCACATAGACATATGTACATTATATCAAGAATATATAGTGGGAAGAGTAGGACACGCTTCCAATTGGCCAGCTTAGCGTTAGCACTTGGTTACGTGCCTAAACGTCATGTTTTGACCGTAATGTGCAAATAATGTACCTGCTGCCAAGCTGCCCAATAAAAAATCGTCATGCTTTTTCATTATGTATATATATACTCTTGATATAATGTACCAATTTCCCAGGGTTGGCAGTTTCGGTCTCGGTCTCGTAAAAAACCCGAGACTAGGCTGGTCTCGGTCTCGGTCTCGGTAGGAAAACCGAGACCTGCCATAGGGTGGTCTCGGTATTTCAAATGAAACTTGAAGTTTTCAAAATTTTTCATAATCACTAAGA
Organism: Trissonchulus sp. WLG1_4; assembly: GCA_030248245.1. Classification (NCBI taxonomy): domain Eukaryota; kingdom Metazoa; phylum Nematoda; class Enoplea; order Enoplida; family Ironidae; genus Trissonchulus; species Trissonchulus sp. WLG1_4. The sequence goes on along the minus strand of JASANF010012748.1, from coordinate 24,248 downwards.
CTTTTTTTACAATTTAAGTTTCCAAATAGAATGCCAAGCATGAAATGGTCAAAACTGTATGCTGCAAAAGAATGTCAGTTCATTGGCGAACTTTGGCTAACTTTTAATTCAAACTTTGTATATCAAGCTAGATTTTTTAATTAAAGTTTGACCTAGAATGAGATATCTGACTTAGCGATGTTGCATTTGTATGTGGAACCTCTCAAGCATGTATGTTAAACAGTAAAAATAGTGCCCATCATTTACCAAATAGTGCTTCGTAGCTGTTTTGTAATTAAAAATTTGCGGGCTTTTCTTCTGCAACATTACTAAGCGCGAATTGGGTGGCAGTTTAATTGAAATTCTTGAGCCCCAACCTTTAAACGCATGTCAAAACATTAAGTATCTGAAAAAACCTAGGCACAATCAAATGTTCTTTGGGCTATGGAGTGGTTGGGGCATCAAACCTTCCCCGCACATAAATGTGTCAGCGGGAGAGGCATTTCTGGTCCGTGATGATGCACCTATCATAATAGTCTGATAGTAGCACCACTGTACCAGCACAACGATTCTACGCTGGCAGTCGAGTCAGACTGCCAAAGTGATGTATGCAATGCACTATAAAACGCCCTGTGGCATTAGAAGAAGTGTGCGAACTTTTAAAAACAACCAAAAGTTGACAGAATACGGGAAAAATAATCCTATGTATTGCCACCGTCAATCACCTGCTCTCACGCATCCGGTCGTTACATTGTCAAGTTTCTCGCAAGTTCGCAATTCATACACTCATACAACCTAACCTAATGGTCATTTTTTTCTAACTTAATTATCACTTTTTCGCAATTCAAAGTATCCCAAATTTTTAAAATTGAAACTTGAAAAAAAGGTCCCCCAAGGGCTGGTCTCGGTCTCGTAGGTCTCGTTTCGGTGGTCTCGGTTGCCTGGTCTCGGTCTCGGTCTCGGTTGCAAACCCGAGACTTGCCAACCCTGCAATTTCCCAATATGTCCAGAAACTAGACCAGCGGTATTTAAGGGGGTAGTGTCGCGAAAGCAGTCGATTTTGCGCGACTGTAAAACTTGTTCAGTAAAATGTTAGAAATTGTTCTTTCTATATTTTAAAAATATACCAAAAGGCAAATTATTTTGCCAAGTTTCAGCAAAATTGGTGCAGCATATAGTTTGCAATAATGCCTCAAAGTCGGAAAAATGACGAAAAAAAAACCTATTCACATTCCATTTTTTAGTCACATTTATCAATTTTTCTGTTTAGTTTTTTACACAGACTAATAGCACATATGTTGTAGTTTATGCACACAAAATTTAGTGCAGATTACTGTAGCGGCTGTGGAGTAATACTAGTTTGAACTGTGAAGGTGTACTTAAACGGTAAAATAGTAACAGCAATAATGATAAATTGTGGAAAATCTAGACCCTTAATTTCAAATCAGAAGAAAAACCAACCTTCAATTTTCTTTTTTCTTATTTGTCGCAAAAAATTGTGCGTCCACACATGATGTGTACTTCACAAGCTGGCCAATCTGATATCTGGCTTGATTTTTCGAACTTTTATGTCCCTATTGTGTGATGTCTGGCTTATTAATGACGATTGGTCCAAGATATTTGTCAATATTGATAGTGTTATGTCTGGCAGTAATTATTTGATACCATACAGCGTTGGACTAGCTTCTCATTGCATGTACTACTTCAAAACAAAAAGTTCTATTTTCACAGCCTATGAGCAAAACTGCTTTCGCGACACTACCCCCTTAACAGCCAAAATGAAAATTCTTCTAAACGGGCCTGTAGGTTAGAGTCTTATTAACCCTTTCATGCCGGGACTTTCTCTGTCTAGGCAGCCGGACTCTGACACCCCCGTTCGATAGAGAAATGAATGGTGAACAAAACATATTCGTCGATTAAGGGTCTAGAACGCACCGTTTTTGAATTATATGCGCTCAAAGTTGAAAGTTTGTGACAATTTCGCGCCATCGCTCAGACAAAATATGTATGTACCTCACCCTAGAGTATTAACACAGCAACCGTGCGCTTTCCATAGTTGATAGCTAGAAATAAACTACAATATCCGCTGTATCTGATTCACAAAAAGTTGACTGCCGGAGTTGCGATTAATTAGCATAATGTGGCCATAAAGAAAATACTACTTTTGGGATGAAAAAAGCCAAATTTTCACATTGCTTAACTAAACATATGTAAGTTTTGTTATATGGCAGTAGAAGTAAAACTTGGCTGCTAAATACAAAGATCTACGATTGGTAAAAAAAAGTTCGAGGATTAGCTGACTGGAACAAACTAGCCAAGTTTTACAGATCCAGATAGGGTATTCATAACGTTGGTGCCATATGGCCCGTCCAGGCATGAAAGGGTTTACCTTTAAAGTTTTTGGTTTTTCATCATTACACTTTTGTTTAAAAGTTTTCAAATTAATAGATGTGACCAAAACTCGCTTTCTGACTCTAACTCCAGCTGAAGCTGAGTGTACTGTTCATTGTATTAGGATCGCTTGACACAGCGTGTGAATACGTTGGTTATGTTTTCAACCAATTATATACTAGTTTTGGAAAACTACGCAATAATTTCTAAAAATACGGAGTATTTACTCAGTGCCGATTTTCAAAAAAAACCCTGATATATTATATATATATATATATATATATATATATATATATATATATATATTATATATATATATATATATATATATATATATATATATATATATTCACTGCAGTTGTTTGTTGCAAACTTAAAGATATGGCAGCATATAAAATGTATGCATATAATACCAGCGTGCTGAAATTTTGCGTGCGCTATAATATGCAGCATTATATGCGTTAATCAAGTTAATATAGTTGATCGCGCTAATATTTTGGATCTTGATCCTGTTAATATCGCTAATCTTAATCCCGCTAATATTTGAATTTATGAAAACCGATTAACGAGCGCTAATCGAGTTGAGCTAATCGCGGTGATCTAATCTCGTTAATATAATTTGTGAAAAGGCCCTTAGTTACAGCCTACTAAAGTCATAAATAATGCCGTTTCTTGATTTTTTAGCAAAATTTGACGCAAACTTTAGCTCACGTATGTACTTATGACGTTTAGTGAAGCATACCAGCACTTTTATAGGTAACACATCAGCGTACCTTTGGTATAAATTGCTTGACTGTATGCGGGATTTTTTTACCACAGTGAAGAAATAACGAAATACGGGGAAAAATGCATAAAATTGAGCTGATAAGCTTCACCAAAATAGTTGGCGTGCACACTATGAGTACTGAGTAGCATAGACTCTTAAAAAATTGTAATTTTGTAAAAAATATGTTGATTAATAAGATGGAAAAGACCGCTTGTAAATTGATTTAGTAATTGCTACAAAATAGAGCATTGAAAAGCTGCGAAAACGTAACTACCACCTTAAAGTGAAGAATAGTAATATTGAACTTACATACAGTCCATTTCAAATGAAAATGCCTCCGACGCGTCGGCCGACGCCAAAATTTCCGACGCGTCGGATGAGGTCATCCGACGCGTCGGGTGATGTCATCCAACGCGTCGGGTGATGTCATCCGACGCGTCGGGTCATGCCATCCGATGCGTCGGGTGATGTCATCCGATGCGTCGGGTGATGTAATCCGACGCCAAACTTTTGCCAAGCATTCTGGGTGTACATTGGCATTGGATTGCAACTTGATATCAAAGGGCTGAGGTTTATAGTGCTTGGGGGGTGTGAAAAACTGAGAGTAGAGCATTAGAATGTGCTAGAGATTATTAAATTAAACTAATTATTATTACATTAGTAAAAGGATTTAGGTACGAAAAATTTTACATTAATTTAAAACGTTTTTAAAATTTGATATTTAAAATACGAAAAGATAAAACTAAGTACACTGACATTATTCTGGCCAGTTAGCCAGACAGTCTTATGTAAGATGTAACCTGGCAGACTCTCCCCCAATTCTTTAGTTAAAAGAGGGGTTACATATTTTTTCTAAAATGTCAAAAAAATAAATATTTTTTCCAAATTTGAAATTACTTCGCTATTGTTTGAGTTACCTATGTAAATTTGAAAATAACAAATGAAAAAAGTGTTTGTTAATGCATATTTATCTCAGTTGTTTTCGAACCCTGTTCTCGACCCCGCCTTTTCGTTTACATATAAATTTTATCGAGTTTCAGTTGGCATCGAATGACAAAACTTTTCCTAGCGAGGCCAGCTAGCTTGGCGTCGGGTGATATGATCGGGACGCGTCGGATGATGGCATCCGACGCGTCTGGCGTCGGAATTCGGACGCCAAGAGGCATTTTCATTTGAAACTGACTGTACATGAGTTGTAAATGAGAATTAGGGCCTATGAGACTCGGGGGCTGTGGTGTAGTGGTTAGCATGCTTGACTTGGATTCCGGCGCCTCCATTTCTTTTATTCATTCTAAATTTGGGCCTTTTCTTTCTTTCGACATAGAGGCGACTGTGACATAGGACGGAGAGGATAGGGCGATAGGGCGTCTTCAGGGAAAAGACGTGTAAAAGACACTCCGCACATTGACACTTTAACGCTACATAGCACTGTGTTAAGATACCAGAATCAAAATTAAAGACCTGTTGGGGTGTGGCCCAATAGGAAACAAGCTAAGTTTTCGGCAAAAGTATTCAGTAAGCATCAAGCATTTTTTTAAGTACATTGGCCAGAGGCCATCGTAAACCTGTTGGGCCAGCGATTACCCTCTCATGTAGTGTACATAGTACCCAAATAAGCGTCTCCCTTTGCAGCCAAATAAACTGCAAAATCTCAGGGCAATATGAACTTGGAAGGCTATGAAGTTATTAAATGAAGATTAATCATATTGAACTTCCATGTTTACTGATGAAATTACATTCGTAAATTTAAGTTTCTCTGTAATCTGTAGCTGTTGCTTTACTTTGGAAGCAGGTAATAGCACTGTACTGTCGATTTCAAATTGAATTGCCTGTGATTATTACTGTGAAGCTTCAGGTATTCACGGATCTCTGTAGCGGAATGGTGAGTTTGGTTGGTCCGTAACCGTGAGGAGAAATCGTCGATTCCTAGTGGATTACTTTTTGTCAAAGTTTTTTTTGCATTTTCGCTTTACCTTCTGAACAACCACGAAAGCAGCAAGTCTTTGAATTACAAGGCATTGTCGTTGTGACAAATGCAAAGCTGAGATAAAAGACGTGTAAAACACACTCCGCACATTGACACTTTAACGCTAGCAGTGTGTTAAGATACCAAAATCAAAATTAGCCCAACAGTAAAAATTATATGATCTCTCACGCTTGTAGTTACCGCTAAACACAGTAACACTGAAATGTACCAGAACTACTTTGATGCACAGACTCTGTATAAATGAGCTGCTGCACCAAGGTAAGAGAAAATTTTGCCAAAGAATCAAACTGTACATTAAACAATTCTAATCTACTCCAAAATCTGTTATAATTTTACCTCAAATCCAATACCATGCCAAGTGTACGTTCTGTACGTATCTCGATTATGCCACTGTCTTCTAAATTCAGCAGTCCACAAAATTACAGCTAGTGCGAAAACAAGTCCACCAATAGCTTTCCATATATCCATCGAGAAAACTCCTGCCAGCAGTCTAGATGAAGCTATATTAAAAGTAGTCTCTTGTTTACGCATAATATAGCCCACTTTGTTGTGGGAATATGGTATTGGAAAAGAATATCTGAAATGTCTCAATCTTGTCTCTGACATACGATACCAGGATACAATACTGTCTACCGTACCGTTTTGTACCATACCCATCAATCCGGCATATCGCCCCTTGCCTAGGTATTTGCCCCAGCTAGCTTTGGTTGGATAGAGCACGTAGGAGATATTCAGTTGCTGAATTATGTGCAGCCAAATTTCAACATCAATCCCAGGCATAGGACACAATTTTCTGTCGATGTACGGTAATTTCGCCGCGCAAGGATAAATGGTTGGGTCCCCGTCACCACGGATGGCCAATTTAATGACAGGAGGAACGCTGACAGGCAGATTGAAATCACTATGAGCCATCGCAGTTAACATCTAAATACTAGGGCAAAAAAGTGAAACTTTAACTACAGTCGGTTTCAAATGAAAATGGATGAAATCGGATGAAATCGGACGCGTCGGATGATGTCATCCGACGCCCTCGGTTATGCAATCCGACGCCATTTTATCATCCGACGCATCACCGACGCCGTCGGATGACATCATCCGACGGGCCTGGCTAGGCGTCGGATTGCATCATAGAGTTAGAAATTGAAGAGCTTGCAGGAAAAATTTAGGAGGGTGACTCCTCAACGAGTTATGCAAATTTTTTATAGTTAGCCTATGTTCATTCAGCCGGCAATATTACTAACAAGCCCAATCTACGGCAAAACCTTCAGTAAGTATCAAGAATTAGGTACTTTCAAGTAAGCTGACCAGCTGTGGTGCAGCAATTAATTATCTTACTCCAAATTGTGTATGCAAAAGATTGACATAGTTTTTTCTCAAAACAGATTGTTTTAGGTACACCACATTTTCATGAGTTGGGAGTCGTTACATTGTGAAGCCTGAGGTGGCGTATCAGAGAAAACATTAAACGTCGCCATTATTTGCGATTATATTGAGTTTCATATATAAGCAGTTTCTTAGTATTTAAAATTTTTAACTCAATTGCTTGTGTCCAATTATATTCCAAAGTAAACAAAAGCAGCCAGTAAATTTGGAAATAGCATTGCGTTCATAAGCTAAAGGACTCCAGGTTAATGTTGCAAACTTGCGAATATTAAAATCTGTAAAATTTAAAATTACATGTAATATAAAGTTAATCTATAGGGTAAATACAACGCAAAATCCAAAGTCATCAAAGATTGAACCAGGAACCCTTAGATCTTAAGTCTAACGCACTCTCAACTGAGCTATTCCGGCTTGATGAAGTCTGCCAGACAAATGGTGCTAGCTGAAGATTACAAGCGTAGGGGAACACAAATTTTTGTGTTTCAGCCTGACCTGAACACGAGTCTGCTTCGTCGATAATCAGTTCGTTATTCAATGTTTTTTGAACTTTGAAAAAAGTTTCGTGTCGCAACGTTTCCTGAGTCAGTATGAGTGTAAATTATACTGAAAGCATGAGCCTGACACACTCTTCCTACATATAAACTCACTCAGTAATTGAGGGTATTAACAACGAAGTAGTTAGCTCAGACGGCAGGGATTTGGCGTAACAATCTGAAGACGGACGGTTCGATTCTGTCCGCTAGAAATCTTTTTTCAAGCTTAGCACTTCATTGAAGATATCTGAAGACTGAGTTATCATCTTTCCAACGTAATTTCACACTGTAATTCTTGGTGACACACGCACATACACATTTGAGCTGAAGTAAAACATGCATACAGACACATTTCTTGCACAGCTTAGTGTTATAACGACAAAATCAAAATTAAAGACCTGGCTGTGGCACAACAGGAACAAGCAAAAGTTTACTGCTAAAGTAATCCAGTGAGTGAGAAGGGTGAACGTTTGACAACATTAGGCCTGTTGCGCAGTAAAAATTAATCGCGAACAACAGTAACTTTTAACAATAGCAGAGTTTTAGTTAATCTAGTGGTGTGGCCACAGTTCGGTAAATGTAAAAAACCCAAAACTTCAAGTCAGTACGCAGAGTCCCGAATGAGTAGGTTTTAAGCTTTTTAGTTTTCTGAACTCATATTGTTGCTTTGGTGGCGGTGTAGCATTTACATAGCTTTGGGCAAAACTAGCAGTTTTTTCAAAAGAAGGAGTCATTACTCATTATGTGCAGTTTGTTTGATTTAAATGGAAAATTAATCACATCACACATTAAAAAATAATGAAACTAAATTGAAACATGTTTATTTTAAACTTAAAAAATAGCCTCAAAATAGCTTTGAATTCGAAGCATAATGGCAATCGGTTATGCAATCCGACGCCTAGGGTGGATTTCACAAAAGTGGTTTTACTAAGCCATTGGTTTTACGTACGTTTTGCATGATTAACACATAATTTCATTACGAAATATCGAATGATTCGTTACGAATTTCGTAAATTTTCTTAAACCACTGGTTTATCTCAGTTGAAATTTCAAACCTGCAGCGCAGCAGGGCCCCGTTGCACCAAACACTGATAACTGATAAATTATCACTTATCAGTGAATTATCAGTAAACTGCGTTGCACGGCGTTTACTGATAACTGATAATTATCAGTTATCAGTTATTAGTTATCAGTTATCAATTATCAGTGTTGCACAAAATTTACTGATAATTATCATTTATCAGTTATCAGTTATCAGTAAAATTTCCCCCATTTATCAGTGAATTATCAGTGTTCGTTGCACAAAGCAAAACACTGATAACTGATAACTGATAATTTTAGCCAATTTTTTATCAGTGTTCGTTCACTGATAAATTTTATTTATTAGCATTTTCCAGCAACTACAGTTACTTTTGATGTATGTAAACAATGTTTTAATGAATTTTCTTGAAATTTTGCCGCTTTTTGCCTAATGTTTCATACTTTGGTACCATATTAGGGATGAAAACTGATTCAATGTTCCAGTGTGGTTCATACAGTGTGCCAGCCACACAGCATTGTCTTTGTATAAGTGATACAAAAATTGATTCAAATGTGAAAATATATGCTTCTAAATCAATGCTCATAAAAAAGTGAATATAATGACGAAGAAAATTTTAGAAAAACAGTCGAATTAACGCTAATTTTTACGTTTTTTACGGTTTACTGATAATTTATCAGTTATCAGTTATCAGTGTTCTTGTGCAACACTGATACTGATAACTAATACTTGATAACTGACAACTGATAAATGTCGTGCAACGCTATACTGATAACTGATAACTGATAGTTGATAACTGACACTTGATAACTGATAACTGATAAATTTTTGTGCAACGGGGCCCAAGTCTCTGTTCTGCTGAAATTTCAGCTGAGCTAAACCATTGGTCTAAGAAAATCTACGAAATTCGTAACAAATCATTCGATATTTCGTAATGAAATTACGTGCCAATCATGCAAAACGTACGTAAAACCAATGGTTTAGTCAAACCACCTTTGTGAAATCCACCCATAGAATTTTGCCAGCCAATGATTAATTAGCTGTCAAAGTTCAGGCCTAAAGTTTTGAATAGGGGTGGCTGCTTCAGTGCAAATTATGAATGCTACCTTATTTTGTTGTCAGTTTCTTCAACTAATAAAAATCAGAATTCAGTAGGTAAAATTACCTTGTATTTCAAATACACATCTATTAATCAACACATAAAAATGAACTATAAAAATTTTGCATAACTCTCCGAGGAGTCACCCTCATAAATTTTTCCTGCAAACTCTCCAATTTCCAACTCTATGATGCAATCCGACGCCCAGCAGGCCCGTCGGATGATGTCATCCGACGGCCTCGGTGATGAAACCCGACGCGACGGATGCTGCAATCCGACGCGTCGGATGATGAAATGGCGTCGGGCAAATCTATTTTCATTTGAAAACGACTGTAAAATTTAAAAAGTTAGGGGTCATACTTTAACTTTAACTTTAAACTTTAACTACAAAAAGGTTAGATGTCTTACTTTAACTGAACTTTTTACTTAAGGTGGTAGTTACGTTTTCGACAGTTTTTATAACGTGCTATAACTTTTGATTGACTCAATGAATTTAATAGCTCTCTTTTTCACGTTAAAGAACTTGACTGAAACTACACTTATGCACATTATCTAGCAAGCTAGTCAGCAGACACTGTCAAAGTAGTCAAATTTCGTGAATTATTGCATTTTTCTTGTTTTGCTTGTAAAATTGACAGTGTAACTCCAACTAATTTCATTCTTTACACCAACATAGCCAATAACAGGGTGAATTTTAATGCTAAGTTTGGTGCATTTATATGATGCAGAAAAGAAGTTACGGACCTTTAATTTTGAGTTTTTTCGAATTTTGAAAAATATACAAATTTTTTAATTTAATTTTTTCACAAAATAGGCTAAATTAATACAAATAAAAAAATTGACACATCAGAAATTGTCTAAAAAAAACATGCAAAATAACGCATGACAAGATTGCAACATCGAGACTTTTGATTTGAAGTACATTTTTACAGATTTCTGTGAATGAAATTGATGTAAAACAAAATTTAAGTAAACAAAATTTTTGAAATTTTAGTATAAAGTAAACATATATGTGTGCCAATTTATCCCAAATTCTGAACAAAATCCTTCTAGTAGTTGTCAAGTTTTGCGGACTTTTGTGTAGTGAACTTTAGTTCAAAAAGAAATGTTACATAAATGTGACGTAATCTCAAAAAGTAAAAAGCGGAAGGATAAGTTTTGGCATCTAAATTGAAGGTTTTTGACATGCCCGTGTGTCATTTTTTTTCAATAAACGGCCGTTTTGACTAGCTACTACTTTGGCTTAGCTAAACATAAAATTTACGAAAAATTGTCGTAACTGGCTGAAAAATATTTTCTGTGAAAATTAAAAATGATTGTTTCAAGCTATTTTAGCAAGCATTTATCTCATAACAAATTATAGTTTCCTAAATTAGTATGCGTACTATAAATAATTGATTGAAAATTAATCGTAAGTTGTCAAGTGTTACTCCTCCAAAACTGTCGAAAACGTTACTACCACCTTAAGGTGGCACTCAGGGCCAGGGGAAACGACTTTGGCGTTTAATTTTTTTCAGCGACATTTTTGACTATAATATCTTGAAGAGAAGTTGTTCAGAATAACAAGCTCTTCTGCTGAGTAAGAAGTGGTAACCATGTGAGTTCAGAGTGTCAATATTCCGTAGGAAATATCAAACGCGGCCGTTATTTGTGGATAAATTGATTTTTTAATCCCGCTTTTTGTACACATCTATTGCTGAGTTGCTCCACAGCCTTACTGATTACTGACAAACTGTTACTATTTATCAAAACGAGCAACCACGCCTATTGAGTATGTAGGTGAGTGAAAAATTACTATTTTATGACGCTGAAGCGTCAATATTTAATACGAAAAATTGAACGCATGCCGTAATTTTTCAACAAAAAGTATTGTATTTTTGCCGTAGTTAACAGATTGACGCTGTTAACGAGAGTTGTGAAAAAATAATTTTAGTAACTTCATTTTACATTTAAATTGTAATACTACTCTAAGCACAGGGTACAGTTTGATTTTGCAAAAATATAAAAAGTGTGCTCGTCCGGGGATCGAACCTGGGATCTATCGCATTCTGAGCGAGATCCACTAGACTAACGAGCCGCACGATTCAGACTATGAAATTAGGCATGACATGATCCAATGTCAGTTAGTGTTCCAAAATATCATCAAAATATCAATATTAAGATTAACTATAAGTAAAACAATATTTCATTGCATTTTGCAGTCATCATAAAAAAATCAATTAGGTATTATCATAGAGTAAAAAAATGAGTACAAAGGCTTTACGTAATTTGAAGTATTTTACGTAAGTCATTTTGAAAATGTGCAATGACAAGACTTTTAGAGTCAATCCATTTAAGCCCGGTTAGCTCAGATAGTAGATCGTCTTGTATCTACTGAGCATCTGATTACAAATCAGAAGGTCGGTGGTTCGAATCACCCCGGGCTCTTTGTTTTGATTTCGCGATGTCCAGCGTTCTGTCTTGCGCAATTGCATTTGCACTGTGAGACCGACAGACCGACCGACCTACCTACCTAAGCAGTGTAATTTAACGTAGGAAAGTCGACCTACCAGAAATTACATAGGATTTCAGAAATCTGAATATAGTATATACGCGGCCCCTAAGGGGGCCGCGTAACAAGCAAAGCTCAATGCAAAATGTGGTTGGATATATCAAACCTATATTTTCACTCAGTGAACCAAAACCTGCTGCGCAGTAGAAAATCATTTTCATAAAGGAATTGTGGTTTATATCAGCTGGCAGTTGCAGCTATATTTCAAGTTTTGAACTGTATGTTCAGTATCATTAAAAGTCGCGGTACAAGCATAAGTCAGCAAGAAGGAACACCACTAATTACAGTTATAACGTAACATAACTGCTCTCTGACCCCATGCTCACCATTGCCAAAATCGTCGTCTACGAATCGCTGAGAATTGCTCATTAATATCAATTGTATCAGCTGATGATTCACTTGTGCCACTTATGAAAGCTTTTATGCGCTCTATGCAATTTCAACTACGTAGCAGCTTCAACTGAAGTAAATTTTATGAGGTCCATACTCCATACACGTTGCCTACAAACGCTGCTAGTAACGTCGTGCTTACCATGACAGTGCGTTGTGAACCCAAGCCTAAGCCTAAGCCTAAGCCTTTAAAGTCTGACAAAAAGTAGTTGCACCACTTGAAAAAAGGAAACATGTCATTTCGTTACGAAAAGAATAGATTTGACTATCAAACAGCAACTAGTCGCAGAAGTCGCCACAAAATAAGTGTGTAGTTTTTTTGACAAACTTTACTTTGTGACATCGTGCTATGATTAACCTCCTTTTACTTTTATTCCAAATTTGTGTAAGCTGCCTGAAACAATGGACAAATTGAGACATTGTGAATAAAATGAGACCTGTGTGATTCAAGACTTGCTTGCAACTTCAACTATCAGACTATGTGCATCTTCATACTCAATCAGACTGTGTGAATGTGAGAAGAAAATGGAAGTTATAAATGTTAGTGCAAAAATTTTCTACATACGTACTACCTTTGCTTTGGCTAGCCTTATATACTCCATGCACAATATGCAAATGAGCTTGAGGCCTTGTTTTGTCAGTGAGTAATTCAGGCGTTTCGTTTACGTATTTACGTACTTAGGTAACTACTCAATAACATATGAATATCAACACAGCAGACACATTTCAAACGCACACTTACATTCACACAGACCCGCACAATTACACCGATGAAAACACGCAAAGACGCACACACATAACTCACTTAGTTAAACGTTATTTTTCCGACACCTCATTCTAAAGAAGCCTGCTGCGCTGTGGCGCAGCAGGAAAAAGAGCTTTCATTTGATGTGCATATTACGCTAAAAAAATTTCAAATTTTTTTGACCATTTTTTTATTCCTTTATTTTTTATCGCGATATAAATTAATTACTTATTTCACTAAGATGTGCGTTTTCTTAGCTTAAAATTGATGTATTGAACATGCAAATTTGTTGAAGCTTTTCTGAGCTATTTAGCCGCAAAAATAGCAAAAAATGAATCACCTAAAAAGCTGATAAATCTTCAAAAATGTCAATTTTTTGATTTACTTTCAATCAAAAAATTGATTATGGCTTTTGGTAAATTTTTTAACGGAACTATTCATTACTCGGAACGGATTATTATTAACGGAAGGAAAGGTCTAATTTTCGAAAAAGTGAAACGTGTGGGCAAACCTCACATTTTTGCGTAGCGAAGTTGACTACTTTTTTTTATCTAGCTCCCTGCTGCTAATTCTGATCGAGTTGAAATTTTGCACAATGGAAGAAAGAATATAAATGCAGACGTCGAATTTTTTCGATTTTTAATTTTTGGCTCTCAGCACATTTTGTAGCCGCTCAAACACAGCTGACTTTGAAAAATCGATTTTTTGAAAAATCAGTATTGGAAATCGAAAATCGAAGACTTTTGACGTCTAGATTTTTGAAAGATCTTTCGATTGACACCAAGATCATCAAAATTGGTTGAGGTTTCGCCGAGCTAAGTCGAAAACAAAATTAGTGTGAATAGGAAATTTGACATGGTCATAAAATTTGACATGATTGCATTAAAGTGCTGAAGAGTACTGGAAATAGGTTTTTTTGAGCCCATTTTTACATACAATTAAAGTGATATTGCTACTCATTGCATGAGTTTAGTTCCAAACATGACTTGTTTTGCTAAGCGCTACCTGAAATTAAAACACCCTTACTTTGATTTCAACATTAGTTATTCAAGAAAAGTTATATAAAAGTCATTGATTTCGGGCTTACTTTAACTTCAACTTAAGTAACAGCCTGAGCCGTACTTTAACTGTATTTAACTTGAATCGAAGCCTTGGCCTTACTTTAACTTTAATTTTAAATAAAATGGTCCAACATTTTTGCCCCATTAAATACTATTCTCGAAATTAGCCAACGGTAAATTTAGGGTATCCGTATAAAGAAAAAAATGATACATAAGGGTAAAAATAATTCTGTGGGTAAAGATAAAGTTTAAAACAAGACTAACGTAGACTGTTGATTTAGTTAGCTCTCTAAGTTTAAAGTTCGTCAAAACTTTTTCTATCGTTCATGCATGTAGGTACCTCACTCAAGGATATTAGCGCAGCAACCGTGCGCTTGCCAAAGTTGAACGCTAGGTGCACCCAAACTGACTGCTGGCGTTTCAATCAAAACTCTTAAGGTGGTAGTGTCGCCAAAGCAGTTTTGATCATAGGTTGAACAAGCACGTTTTGCGGGTGAGGATAAATTTATTTTAGATAAATTGCGTTGTGATTTACTTGCAGTGCTGAGGATATTCTATCGAATATAAAAACTTTTTTAACTTTTTCAAATTTTAAAGCCAATGCGATTTTGCTTCTGATGTGACAGTATGCGGGAAAGGGTTAAAACCAGTGAAAAGATGGGCCCAGAGCGACAACATAATCAAAAAAGTTTACGTTTTCGTAATTTTCATTTTCGTTTTCAAATAAAAAAAGTATTTGCCCGACCCTATTTCATCATCCGTTGCGTGGGTCGAGTTCAGTCCGTCGACGAGCCTAGCTGAGCCTCATGTATATATGCTTTAGTCACTGATTTTCTTACACGAACTGACCTGCACCAGTTGCAGATTAAACAAGCAGCAATTTTATGCAAAATGTATTGAGTTTTGATCCATGGTCACAGCATAAATGAAGTCATGTCCAACAGTCAGTGCAACATATAATCGGTAGAATAGACATCAGCTGGAAGAAGTCCCTTCAAAGGAAGTTTAACCTGTCGCTCACATTTTTTCAACTTTTACAAAAGTTTTTGGTATTTTTTTAAAACGCTTGCAAATTTTACGTTAATTTTACGAATATAGTTTAAAATAATTAAAAGAAGGATTTCCCTATTTTGTGAAAGAAAAAAAAGGTGTAGAGGATCGAGCCTGGGACTTTTGTGTGGACTTGGAGAATGTTTAACAACACTACACCCAACAGAACTCCTAGCTCTGTCAGCCCCAAATATTATTCTTATTAAGCCGTTAGCATTCTTTTAAACAATGCAGGGATTAAACGATAAAACTTGATCGGCACCTTGCTCACGTGGCCAACCCGATACCAGATCTAAACGTAGTCCTCTAACTCTATCTCAATCGACCCACACACGATTTTCTGACGTGACTGATAGGGTTTGCCAACCTCAAGAAGACCCGTGGATGCACATTCCACATACAATATATAACCATGAAGGATTGCACTAGTGTCAAGAATGACAAAGTACACATAACTCAAGTTGCATCACCAAGTGCAACACACTCAATCTGATCCTAGTGTACTCTTCCGCGTGAGTCCCTCGGCATCTGTAGCTAATATTCCGATATACGATCAGAAGAGTTCGTTAGTGAGTTCGTCCCTAATCTGTCGGGTGGGTAGGCTGCGTCCCATTGTGTTCCTCATACTGTCCCTACTGTGTATCTCTGCATCAATGCCCTGTCCCTGTGTATGTCTTTACCAGTAAACCGTATTCATTATTCCGTTGCGCTTTGTCTCCATTTGCCCTAGCTCGTAGTCAGGTAGGCGACTGATCACCTCTTTGCTCGGACCTGTTTAAGCTCACCGCTTAACTTCACATGGCTAGGCTGCCAGCATTGAGTGATCAGTGAAAATTTTCTTTTTATTTTTCCTTCAATTTACAATGTGTGAACGGTTTTTCTGTGTTGGTTTTTCTGTGTTAAAATTTTGATTTTGTTTGTATTTGTATGAATGTTTTCCTCCCCACCACGTCGAAATTCTGCTTCAGCTCAGTCTGATTCTATTGCTTTGAGCAAACCACGTCGAAATTGTGCTACGTACAGGGACAAGGAAAATTCTCAGTTGTCCCATTCTCAAAGTGCTAGTAACCTTGACGAAAAATCGTCGAAGGACGGGGATAATTGTCAAAATTTTGAAAATTTTTCGCAGCTAGGGACAGCGAAGTCATCTTCGCAAGTTGCTACCGGAAACGGTTCGTTGGGTCCAAACTTGACAGATTCAACAATGGCTCGTCGTGACTATCTGATTTGTTTCAAAAATAATTTGAAGCCGTTTGAAGGCTCAGAGAGTAAGGTGAAAATCACAGATTGGGTCAGAAATTTTGAATCAATTGCCCGGATAAACTCAGTTCCGGAGAATCTGTGGTACTCTCTGTTGTTGAATCTGGTCACGGCCTCAGTTTTCTCACATTTGACAGAAATTGGGCTACCCAACGAATACGAGGCGCTCAAAGCTCTCATTTTTCGCCTCTACGAACCTTTCCCGGTAACAAAGGAACAGTGGGCAGATAAATTCTTCTCCCGATATCAGTTACCGAGTGAAAGCTCCCACATTTTTATTACTGACTTGCATTTGCTGGCCGTGAAAGCATTTCCGTTGGAACCCGAAAATGAGCGCTCCAAAAGAATTATAGAGCAGTTGAAAAAGGGTCTCCGACCGGAATTGCGGGCCAAATGCATCTCAGTTTTGGCAGATGCTAAAAATTGGACTGGGGGCGGAATTGAAAATTTATCCCGAATCATGGATATTATTTCGGGAGTGGAGAAGGATTCACTGCTCGCTGAGGGGACAATGGCAACCGCTTCGGCTTTATTAGCAGGAGCTCGGAACGCTCCGTTGTTGCCAACGGATTTTCCGACAGGAGCTACCCCTGCTACTATGCCGAAACCCCCCACAGATTGTTTGGCCTCACGGCTAAACGAATACTTTACTGTGACGAAAAATTTGGGTGAACAGGTGGCACAGTTGAACAAGAAAATTGATGCGCTTTCAGTGTCCACGGTCCCCGAATTTGAGAGGGAAGAGCCGAATTTTGAATACCCCTCCTATTCTGATTTTGCTGATGTTTGCCCGGAGCACATGCTCTACCTACCACCTATTTGTTTCATGGGGCAATCAAATCGAGGGGGCCGCGGACGGGGTCAAAATCGAGGGGATTTACGTAATATTGATTGTCGGTTCTGTAAGAACTACGGACACTATGCTCGTGAGTGCCCTCAGCGACAGGAAGGGCGCGGAAATCGTGTTTTTCACAACACCCGTGGTAGATCCTACCGTGGGCGCGGTGGAGAACGCGGCCGTGGCCAGGCCCGCCGTGAGGAGCACTACGACCGTAGACCGACATACCCCTCCCCATTCTCTGGACCTTCCAACAAAAATTTTCGCTAAGCGGGGGAGAGGAGGTCCCTGATCTCCCCCAAGCTGAAAGCGCAGGGGACAGTTTCTCAGAAACTTCATCTGAATTGTTTTGTGATATTGCCAGCCAAATTTCAGATTGCACAGTTGGGCGTGGCCGCTCTATCGATGCCGATAGATTGTCACAAACAAGTCCCGACAATTCGAAAATTTATGTGGAGTCAAATTCAGACTCGTCGTCTAATTCTAGTGCAATCTCAAATTTAACTGTATATAATTCTGATATCGGCAGTGCCGAACGATGGAAAATTTTTCGCTGGTTTAATTCGAATTCTGAAACTGACCCCGGTTCACCCACCCAAACACAAGTGTTTTCCTGTGTAAATGTTGAGAACCCCCCTCCACCTAATGCGCTAGTCGCATATCCCCACCCCTGTACTCAGTTTCAGCAACCACATTTCCAACAGGGATTGCAGCAGTACGTGCAGTGGCTCACACAAAATATCCACAGGAGCAGTTACCAGCCGCCGGTACCGACCAGAGCCTCATGGAGTGTGCCCCAGGGCCCGGGTGCATATTCTAGCGGGAAATTTTTCACCAAAAATTCCGCAGGCAGGTCAGGTAATAGTGCGCGAAATCGTACGTACGTATATAATGACTGTCGACAGCGCGAAAATTTTCAGTACGGCTCCGGTAAAAATTATCGTCAGCCACATTTCTCAAATTTTGATCCGGATGCTCGTAATTTTGCTGCGCAATCAAATTCCCAGCGTCAAAAGTTTTGGTTGCATAGTGCGCGGGGATCGCAGTACGGCTACAAAGGAGAGCAATCTGGCCATGCGACCAGACACTCACCTACGCCGCCTGCAAAGGTGTTTCGCAAAAGTTTCTCAGCAAATTCAAAATCAATCTCAAATTCCGAAATTCCAACTGTGGTGCGTTTTGCAGTTTTGAGAGACGAAAATTCTGACGAATTGCAAAAAATTTGCAAAATTTCTGAAGCAAACGCACAGCGTGAGAAGCCTGAGAAACGCAAAAAGCGTAAAAAGGGGAAAGTTCCAACTTCAAAATTGGTAGAGCTGAGTCAAAAATCGACGACAAATTCTGATTTTTACAGTACGCATATACGTAACGATACGCAGGTTCGACGGGAAGCAAAAAAGGGGCAAGGAACCAAGGGCAAACCCAAAGGGAAAGATCCGCCGACGCCGGCGGAACGTCCCAAAAAGGGTGCGTCCAAGGTGTGTTACGCACCTACCCTAGTCCCCACTGGAAAGGAAAACCAATCCGGTAATCGTCAAAAGTCGGGTGAAAAAGCGGGCATGGAGGGGCGACCCTCCCCTCAAAAAGGGAAAAAGAAAAAGGCGAAAAAGAAAAAGGGGAAAAAGAAGGTCCAATTGGAAAATCATGAGGAATCCCCAGATCAACATTTCCCTGAATTGCCTGCATTTGCTTCTGAAATACCGTCAAACCTACGTCAAGAATTGAGTAACGACGTTACGTACTATGTAGGTTCTCAAACGCGCTTTTCCATCGCTAAAGCTTGCGTCATTGCTGTACAGTTAGCGGGTCTTGCGGTTTTTGCCTTGCTTGATACGGGTGCAACTATGTCTATTATGTCTGGTCAATTGTACGAGGCGCTAAAACAAAAGCGTCATTTCACTTCTGAAACAGCACCTATAGCACCGGAAGCGGTGACGGCAAATAACCAAAAGATGCCCTATATAGCAGCAGTGAAGGGCAAATTACAATTTCGTAACTATGTGCATGAGTACGAGTGCCAGGTGACACAGAGTTGTCCTTATGATCTCATTCTTGGTCTCGATTTTCTGGGTAAGCACGACTGGCATTTGCACTTAGGCACACATGCAGTTTCTGGCCCGTTTGGTAATGCCAATATGCTATCACCTTCTGATTTGAAAACTATATACAGTACTATATATACTGTTCTGAAAGATAAATTGCCAAAGGGCATGTCGGTAATTCTGACTGAAGACGTGGAACTATCTCCGCTAGCTGAGCATTATATACCCGTAAAACTCCAAAAACGGGAAAGACCGGTTGACATTTTCGAATCTACAGCTTGTTTCGTGAGCGTTGTGACGCACGAACAGCTGAAGGGCGACGCTACTTACGCTAGTACGTGCCCACAGTCACCGGCTAATAAAAATTATATACCCGAAACAGTTCTCATAGAGGGTAAACCGGAACTAACCGAAAAGTACGGTGTTCACTTACCCCCGATTTATTATATACTACGGATCAAGTTTCACGAGTACGTATATATAATACGTCAGAACTACCGATAACCCTAAAGAATAATTGTGAAATAGCAACGGCTCAGACCGTCCAACCTAAACTAGTGGATGGAATAGTTGTGTTTTGTGAACCAGACTGCAGCGAATGCCAAATGACCGATAATATGTACGTATTAGCCCATGTACGGCAAAAAGTTTCAGGCGAAGCTGAAATTTTGACGCCTTCAGTCCGAGCTTGCGATCGGATTAGGCAAACTATGCAAAATTTACAGCAATCGCCCAGCTATAGCCCAAAAATTTCTACCGAAAATTTACCTACGTACGTATATGATGATGCGAGCGTCAAACTACCAGATACTGAGGTATATAATTTTGCATGCGAGAACCCGTATACGTATGTAGCTAAATTTGAAGGAGGTTCAGCGGTCTCTCAATCAGTCAAAATTCCATCAAAAACGGCTACACAGTATATAACTGACCAAGAACTGATAGAGGGGTTGGCTCTAGATCAAACAGATCTATCCCCCAATGCGAAGGAGTGCTTAATCCAACTCGTGATTAAGTACAAAAAGGTCTTCGCAAACCCAGGAAACATCGGTCGGTGTAAAACGGGGTATCATGTCATCAATACAGAGGGGTCGGGTCCTGTAATCTCCCCCCCTTTTCGTGCAAACCCCAAGGATAAAACCGAAATCGAAAAGCATATAAAATCTATGCTTGATTCTGGAGTTTGCGAGCCTTCTAACAGCCCTTGGTCATCACCTTGTATGTTAGTAGCCAAAAAGGACGGTACTACACGTTTTGTTATAGACTACCGTCGTCTAAACGAAATCACCAAAAAAGATCGCTACCCCCTTCCCAAAATTGACGAAATTCTAGACTCACTGAAAGACGGCAAACTTTTTTCAACCTTAGACCTAGCCTCAGGTTATTGGCAAGTAGAAATGTATCCTCCGCATCGGGAGAAAACCGCATTTATATCACACATGGGCTTATTTCAAATGAACGTTATGCCTTTTGGCCTAACAAATGCTCCAGCGACTTTCCAAAGAATCATGGAAAGTATAATAACTGAGTGCCCAGTGTATATAGACGATGTTTTGGTACCTTCCCCCGATGAGGAGCATCATTTACGTATGCTTGAGCTAATTTTTCAGCGCTTAATTGCCAATGGTCTACGCCTAAAGTTGAAAAAGTGTATGTTCGGTCGCAAAAAGGTAGAATACCTAGGGCATATACTATCGGAAAACGGCATAGCTGTTGATCCTAAGAAAGTAGAAGCAGTTCGCAGGTTCCCGACTCCTACGAATGTTTCACAATTACGCTCTTTTCTTGGACTTCAAATTACTACCGGCGCTTCGTCAAAGATTTCAGCGCGGTAGCGGCACCTCTAAATAAATTGCTGAAAAAAGACACTAGATTTGAATGGTCGGAAAGTTGCGAACAGGCGTTTCAAAAATTGTGCGAACTTTTAACTGAAGCTCCAGTACTAGCCTTCCCAGACTGGGTACGTAGATTTGTCCTATGTACCGATGCTAGCTATTCAGGTCTAGGTGCGGTATTGGAACAGGAGTACGGAGATCAGCGGCGACCAGTCGCATACGCGAGTCGTAGCCTATCTAAAGCAGAAACGCGCTATTCAGTCACAGATCTTGAGGGCAGCGCGGTAGTATGGGCTTGTCGCTATTTCCGTCACTACCTAGCCAACGCCGAATTTACTCTAGTTACCGATCACGAGGCGCTAAAGGTACTATTAGGCAATCCTCGAGCTTTAGGTAGTGGACGCCTGGCGAGATGGGCTCTAGCACTTCAAGAGTTTTCATATACAATCGAATACCGAAAAGGTAAAGAGAATGTAGTAGCTGATGCCCTCTCTAGGAACGTCCCACAACCTAATCCTCAGGAGAGTAAGGAAATGCAATCCGATTCTGCAGTCGGACACGTTTCGAAACTTACTCCCCTTGGTCCTACGGAACCAGAGGAAGTTGACGGTACTGAAAACATGTTTCCACCAGCATGTACTATCCATAGGTAACATTTTAGAACATCTACGTACGAGCCTAGATACTTGGCACGAGGAGTTACGTACGGACCTAGAAACAGCACACCTAATTCAAGCTTTTGAAAATTCGAAATCAGTTCCATCAGATTACGTATACGAAGATAGGGTACTGTATAGATGGCATGTAGATCTATACGGAAAACGTAGAGCGCGTGCGCGTAAGCTTATAGTCGTACCGGTTCGATTCCGGAAAGAAATTTTTAAGTATATGCATAGCTCTATGTATGGTGGCGGTCACCAGTCCTATTCCAAAACCTATTTTCTACTAGCTACATCAGTTTTCTGGTTTGGTCTAGCTAGAGATGTCCGCCAGTATATAATGGAGTGCCCTACGTGTGCATTATATACTATAGGTCCTCGTTCTCCGCAAGCACCATTAGGCGAATTTCAACCAGTTACAGCGCCATTTCAGCGAATTTTTATGGATATTATCCATTTTACAAGGAGCTCCAGGGGCTTTGTATGCGCTTTAATAGTGGTAGATTATTTTACGCGATGGGTAGAAGCTATACCGCTACGTAACGAAACCGCGACTACCATAGCGCAGCATTTTCTTATATCTGTAATAGCCCGACACGGGGTTCCGCGCGAAATTGTCACCGATCAAGGCGCAAATTTTCTATCAGGTCTCATGCAAAATATATACAGCGTCTGTGGTTCTACCAAATTTCAGACGGCTGCGTACCATCCTCAATCTAACGGTACGGCAGAGCGGGTTTGCGGAACCATACGCGAACTCCTTAAAAAGTATGTAGAACCGGCGCAGCGCAATTGGGATCTGATACTACCTTGGATAGTTTTTACCTATAGAGCTTCAGTACACGATACGCTTCACGAGACGCCATTTTTCCTAATGCACGGACGTCCTCCCGCGCCGGAAATTAGTATAGAATAATTAAAATTCGTGGGACATGCAAATCTGAGGAGGATGCATAAAGGAAAAAGCGCTATATAGAGGTAAACATTTTATGCTGTGGGTGATGTGGTATATAAAAATATTGAGGGGTACCGGTTGGCCTAGGCAAATCCAAAATTGCACCTAGGTATATGGAGCATATGTAGTTAAGGTGCATGATAACCATAATGTAGATATTGTTCCCATTCAAAAGAATGCTAAGGATCGCACGGAAACGGTTCACGTAAATCGTTTGAAAAAGAGTGTAACTTGATGATCCTGATGGAGAGCCAGACCATCAGCCAAAACTTGTGGATCGCACTGCACCTACTCCTACACCGGCACAAACCCCTATCCCACCACCTGCACCCTCCCGTCCTAATCCTTCCAACTATTCCGAACTTTCTTCTGAACTACTAGCACAAATGACGTCGCACATGGTAGATCGGAAGGAAACGAGTGTGTAGTTTCCTGTCCGAATGCCAACTAACACCTTGTTTTGTGTGTTAGCTAGGGGGAATTTCGCTCGAAACGCGCGTTTCGATCAAATTCAAAACCCCTGTGCCAACACAAATATATGTTATTTGTGTTATGTGCTTGTTCAGCAAAAATTTGTCAATATTTCTCAGTATTTTTCAATGATAATATATACTATATATATGTTTTTCTTTCCTTATTTCAGCGGTGCATTAACTTGATTATTTGATTTATTGGATCACCCCACGGACTAAAAGTTGGCCAAAATGTCCTTGTGGGACAGGGACTCAAATTCCGAACCCGAATCCCGGAAGGGTAGATCCCCTCCCCCAGTTGTTCATGGGTCGTACTATAGTGACGACGCATTGGCCACAGATAGCATAGTGATGGGGATCTCTCCACAGGGGAGCGGGGTAAGCTAACTGTTGTTGTTTGGCTAGAAGGAGGAGGTGCGAGCGACAGCGTCGCTACATGGGAAGAGTGTTCCCTCTGCTAGCCCGGAAGTTCGAAGATCGCCCCTCTGTTAGTGCACCACTGCGGGGTTCCAGCCTCTTGGCAACCACGCGAGACGAGCTGGAAGTACGCTGGCGGATGAACGCAGAGCGGTTCAGCGCCATCCAGAACATCACGGACGACCATGACCGGCGCACTTGGGAGCAGATGAGTTTGGTGGTAGACGCTGCTTTTGCTGATACTAGACATTTTCGTACAAACTATCTGAATCGGATTTCGCATTTGCGTAGAATTGCTAGGCAGCGAAATGTGACTCTAATTGACAATTTGTTCAAACTGATCAATAGTTTAGACGAAATTCGTGCTATTATGCAAAGCGGCTATGTTTGTTTTGATTGCGAGGGTTTGCCGCGCCCCGCTTTTGGTCAGTTGCAGGACGAGTCAGTCTCCACCATCCAGATTGCAGGTCCAGTGCCCGGCTCAACCAGTCAACCTGTCCGGCGCTTCGTCATCATGGTCGGGTACATGCTCCACGCCCTGACCGACTACAATATCCTGATGACGACCCTTCGCGAGCTCTTCAACCCGGAGCAGAACGTCCTCTACATCGCGGTCGGAGCTCACAACGACGCTCAACGCCTGGCCAAATGGCTTGGATTACCCGGGTTTGAGGACCGTATGGTAGAGCTCACTGGAGGTACTGCGTAACGTTTCATTCCTATGTCGCCGAGCAAATCGGGTGCAATCCGGAAGAGCATACGGGAATCCCCGAAAACATGACTACCGGGAATGGG
>JASANF010012746.1:0-66572 GCA_030248245.1 Trissonchulus sp. WLG1_4 | reverse complement strand
ACCTGCCCATGACCCAGACACCATTGTCTATGGGGTCAGTATTGTTATCCCGGACACGCCACTGGCTGACCAGTCCACCCAAACTCTGGCACCCCAACTATGCGTAGCCCCTGACGAAGGGAAAATCAAGGAATTCCGAAAAATGGCGAAAGAACTGCACAGCGACGGGATTCAACGCTCAGAGCCGCTTGGAGACTTCAGCAGCTGAACCAAGCGTGGTTGGAATTCGAAGGTGCCAAAGGACAGCAGACTTACGACACCTACTAGGAAACCCTGGCAAAGAAGAACCCGGAAGTCCAACTGGAACCGGAAGGGTTAGAAGTGGACGACGAAGACACTATCACCCTGCTGTCAGACTCGGAGTTCCAGCGAGTGGTTGAGTGGGAAGCCGAGAGACAGGCTGTCGGAACTTCGTTGGGTAGAGGCAGGAGCCACCCCCAAAACGAAGAGACGACGGTCGTCTCGGCCCAGGCTGGACAAAAGGAACTAGCAGGAAAGGGTAGAGCTACTGGCCAGAGCTTGGTCCCGACTACTGCTAAACCACTACATCCACCTGCTCCTGGAGTGCCCATCACAAGAGAAGAACAAGCGGTTGCCAGACGTAAGCCAACCAAGATCGTAAAGGTGGACATTGCTAATGTCCCGGTGGCGGAACCTCCAACGAACTTGTTGCCCAAGTTCATCGCCGAGGAGAGAAATTTCCGACGGGAGCGAGAACACGGTCTGCTTACCAAATTCATGGATCTATCGGAGTACTCTGAATAGGTGCCGAACAGACCGGAAGTGCCGTTCAACGCCAACCCACTCATCAAGGCACCACTGACGGACGAAAGTTATGTCCAATGGTTGAGAGTCGGGCTGAGTAGCAACGATGCTACCTTTCGCGACAATGCCTTGGTCACTTTCTTCCTCAGATACATCTTGGGTCGGGCAAGCTACAACTGGTCCCTTGCCACAAAGGAAATCTTCACGGTCTACCACATGAACGCACAGGTGCATGCCCGATATCCGGAAATAATCGAAGGAGCGGGATGCCCAGTCATCTTTATGCAAAACCCAAACGTGCGACCATCTGCACTGAATGAAAAATACGCCTACTTGAGCGCACGAATGCCAAAGACCAGCGACGACACGCCGACAGCCTTACACCCATGGCTGAACGAAATTCGAATCAGATTGGCAGACTGGTTCAACCTGAACGTGGCTAATTGCTGGGAGTTGCCAATCAGGCTCATGGAGCAGATCGTACAAAAAACAATCGATGACAACCCAGATTGGCCCAAGGCAACTGTGGACTATTTTTCCACTGTGGACACATCCACAAAGACGACCACCTCGGAACCAACTGAAACGGGGACCGACTCTACAATGAAATCAACCCAGAAACGAGGAGGTGAAGCGCGAGGCCTAATGCTTACGCAGTTCGTCAAACTGACTCTACCAGCAATGAAGGACGGACTGATCGAACACAAATCGATCGCACTAATGGGACGGGGACCGGGATTCCCGAGAACCGAGTACGACCTAGTCGTCAAGGTCTTCCCCGAAACCAACCTGTACCCGAACCTTCTGCCGAAGCCGCACGGAGCTAGAACCTACTTCGTGAACTTGTTCAACCTGATTGTGGCACAGGTACTATCGGGACCCGCGAGTCGATCGACAATTGACTCCGAAGTACGGTTACAACATCATGGACAATCGGGACTCGCCATCCTACCCATTGTCCTTGGACTTCATTCTGCCGCAACAGTTCCATCTGTTAATCTGTACGGCTGGGACATCCAATTCCCAACGGCCTACCATGCCCTGGAATACATCAAGGCGGACAAACTGAACGTCCTGAACAAGAAGGCCTTTATACTTCAACAGGGAGCAGCCATGTGGGCGGTAGTTCTCAGAAACACCCTCAGAAACTCTTACACCCCGGAACAGTAAGAGTTCTGGCGGAAAATTTGTCTCCCATTCGTGCGACTGTTGGCGTGGGAGCAGTTCTATCAGTACGAGGAGACCAAGAAGGTTCTCAAGGAGAATATGCCCAAGCTATTCAGCTACCTGTCGGTTTTTGACCCATTAATGGGAGCCGGAGGAATGCAAGTGGCGGGATACGCTCACAACCCGACTGCCACCACGGGTGAAAACTACCTCGGTCTAGCCTATACCGAGATCTGCCTGTGGTTCCTCCAAAAAGGACCGGAGGACTTCGAAGTCAACGGACAGATTCTTCCAATGGACACTCCAGACCCCACGGGTCAGCGACAGCACCGCATGGATGTCGTCAACCGGCGCATAGAACTAGCCATGTGGAACTACAACAACAACCAGCCATGCCCTCCTTATGAAACTACAGGAGGTGGATGCTCATGGCCCTACCATGTCTTTCAAGTGAAGAGCGCAAACCCAAGCCCAGCCCTGACTGACAATATTGTGCCAGCTGGAACCCTAGCTGCCGACCCTTCGGCTTGGTATTACCCAGCCGCTGGACTGTTTTACAAAAGGGAATCGGACAGAGGGTCTGCCAGAAGAAGAGCAGCCAAGCAAAAACAGCAATGGCTCAAGCTGATGCCGTGGAACCAGATCACCCATGCAACTCTGGCCCCAGACAACCTAATGCCATTTTGTGGACCAAAGGTGCTGAACAATCCATCCTCGCACTAGACAATGGTGCCCCGGCCAGTCACCTTGGATAGAGAGGGTACACAGGACGATACCGAACGGGATGACTCGTCCAAAGTCTTTGTAGTACCGCGCTCTACCAAGAAGCGACTGAAGAAGAAGAAACAACAGGCACTGCAAGAAGCTGACCGACCGAAATCTGGTGGTGGCAGTTGTAGAAGAAGGGACGGAAAAGGGTGAATTGCCTCAATCTGTGGAGGTCCCTCATATACCTCCTCCCCCACCCAAACGCCGTCATCCAGAGCCACCACCCAGAAAAGGAGACCGAACTCACCGTGAGGACTACAGACCCTCCGGATATCGTCCTCGAGACAGGGACAATCGGGATAGACCATCAACCAGCAGACCTCGTCAAGACCCGAGGGAATTCATCCCATCCAGACGAGGAAAGGAAGACTTGAGGTCCAGATTGCCACCTCGGCGAGACCACGACCGAGAAAAGAACGAAGCACCGAGCGTCACTCTCAGGCGCGTGCCCACCACTCTGAGCGCGAAAGCAGCCATTACAGTGGACGTCACGAATTGCATCCGCGATCGTACGAAGGCCGACGAGAGGATGAAGACTCCTACCGCAAACATGACGAGAGCCACTACAAGAAGCGAAAGGCGTCGACTGAGCGACCGGACCGTGGCCTAAGATGCTACGATGGAGGTTCTCAAAGACGACCGGACGCTTATCAACACCGTGAACGTGACGACTCTCGAGAGCGACGACGACGAAGAGAAGAAGAAGACAAGAGACGCCGAATGCAAGAGGAGGGAAACCGGGAACGTCAAACCCGTGAAGAAGAAGAACGGGTAGTTTTCTTCCGTGGACCGCAAGAACCTACCTCTACTAGCTAATTTTATGAGAGGTACTACGCCAAATCTCTACCTCAAGTCTCTGAATCTGGAGAGGTAGAATTCAGACGTGAACCTGAGCGGGACCACCGAGACCCGCAAGAACAACATCACCGACGAGTTAGCCCGACTCCTCATGGGTCCTATGAGCACCGAGCCAGGCGAGAGCATGAGCCACCCCGAGCTCGGAGCGGTAGGTCCAGGGGACGCGGACGCTCGCGACGGACGCCTCCACCGGAATCTGACCGGCGTGAATACCATGATGTCGGACGAAGGAGTCGTCGACGGAGCCCAATCCGGGACCCGACACCATGGGAGCCCACGGACACCCAAGAGGATCGACGCCCAGCGGGACAAGACCCTAAACCATCAGAAGGGGCGTCCCAAAAACAACAACAAGAGGGGCGAATGGAGGTAGAGTCTGCTCCACTACCTCAGCTGACTATTGAACAACTTTCCGACGTGGAAGTCGAGGAGCACGAACAGTGGCCGCCACGGATGGACACTCCCACCATTCGACCGGAAGGCGCAGCGGCATCTGTTCAGCAAACGACGCCCTTCCGTACCACGCCTGGAACGCCCCGAGGCGAATGACCCGCGTCTTCAAAGGGTCACCGGCCCTATCGTCAATACGGGACCCGCTTACGTGCCTTACAGCGACATGCCCGCGGAGCAACAGCGCGAGGTGACTCACGCGATCGTCACTCGTTCTACTCACGCCGCTCACTCCGCCCGCCTTACTCGTTCGACTCGTGCGCGAACGCAAGCCGCCCAGTCGCTAGGTTCTTAGCCAGCGAACTGTCACTTACTACGCGAAAAGACGGTAATTGTGCCAACGACTATGCCAAAGAGACTATGAAGATCAACATGTAAATAAAATTTATTCATATTTGTATTGTTATTACATAATGCATAATATTGTTCGGGTATATTGTGCCATTCTGGTCATTTTTGCATTTTTCATATTTATCATTTTTCTTCAAAAAAAGGCATATAATCTAAAACACAAAAAACATATTATAATCATATAAAACCCAAAAATACTTTTTCATTTTTCATTTTTCCATTGTTCGGCTGTGTATGTAATGTTTGCCTTAGTACTATGTCACTTATTTCGTGTCCTTATTCATAATGCTGGTATTTTTGGTATCTATGCTTTGTCTACGTGCTTTAATATGTGCTTTACTTTTGTATGTTTTTAATTATAACCTGTTAATTTCTCTTGTTTAAACGCCAAATAACCGAACAAAATTAAATTATGGCCGTTACGACCAGTCCCAATCACTTACGGTACCCCTCACTGAGTGTCGATACCCCGTCACTTTGTGGTTTAGTGAACTAGTGAATATATTATATGTGTTATTCTTGCCGGAAATCTGTATTTTCAGATAGTACAAAAGAATCGAAACTGTCATGCCCCCTCCCCGCTAATTTTTTCTGGGTACGCCACTGTGTCAAAATAATACATATGTATCTATATATATATATATATATATATATATATATATATATATATATATATATATATACTTCGTAAATTTTCCACATTTCTGGCTTTCTGGAGGCTCGCCACCCGCCGGACTGTCGCATATTTTAATTTCTAGTATTTTTGAGCCTCCAATGTTTCACTTTCTTTGATGAATCTCTTGGTCTAAAATTTGCATTGTTTTTTCCCAAAGAAATGCCATTTCTGTGCTGTTTTTGGCAGTTACCTTGCAGATATGTGCATTTTACACATCTCACAAAATTGAAAAGCCATTTCCCGTCCCAAAATTTTTTGTAGCTACGCTACTGAGATGTTTTTGTAATGACCAAACAAATTTTTCTTCAGAAAGGCTTAGAAAGAAACTAAAAATATATATATACCTACCTAGTCATACTTAAATAAAATGCCCGTGTTTTGCAAAACTTTTCATTTCAATCTTTACCGAAAACGCGTGCTTTAGTTTAAAGGTAGCTTTTTCATTTGGCCTAAATTTAACAAGAAATCGCATAAACTTGATTAACAATTGCCCACATGCCAGTGATAATTCAGAATGCTACTATTTTAAATGCAAATTCGAAAATTGAAAACCAGGAAAACCTGGCACTAGCAATGCCCACCTAATCTTTTGCTCAAGGAGATTACGTATAACCGAGAAGCTAGGATTCGATCCTCCAACCTTTATATTGGAAACGGTTTTTTTCTTTGGAGAAATCCCAAGTGCGAAAATACTTTGCGGACGGCCATATTTTTTAGCGGACGGATACAACTTACTGCGGACAGTCGGCATAATTCACAATCATCTGCTAGGTTTTCTCTTTGTGCACTATATATTTCATATATATCTCGGAACAGGGGCGTGTGTCAAAGAAATTTTCTTTTCAGAAGAGATGACTTTTCAATTTTTTGAAATAATTAAAATGCGCTCAATTGCAATTATATCGCAAAAATCTATATCACATATAGTGGTGCGGGCAAAGAACCCTATTTTCAGATTTTCGGGTCGTCCTATGCTTCAAATTAACCGGATCCATAATGCTCGCAGCTGTTCGCGACTAAAATTCGGATGTTTAAAATTTTTCCGAAAAATCTGTCGAGTTTATTTAAGGGGGTACTGACGCGAAAGCAGTCGACTTTGCACAACTATAAAACTTTTTCAGTGAAAGACAGGTCATTGTTCTTAATATATTCTGAAAATATGTTTCAAATCAAACATTGTTGCCAAGTTTCTGCAAAATTAATGCAGCATATATATATAGTGAGCAGTGGAGTCGCAAATTCGGAAAAATGACGATTTAAAAACCTATACACATTCGATAATTTCGTCAAATTATAAAACTTTTTGTTTTAAATTCAGCACAGACTAAAAGCACATGTGCTCTAGTTTATGCACACAAAAATTAAAAAAAATTGCTTGAGTTGTTGGGGAGTAATACCTGTTTGAACTGTGAAACTGTGCGTAAACTGTGTGAAGTACTCACACCAACAATGATAAATTGTGAAGAATTTAGACACTTATTTTGAAATTAAAAGAAAAACGTACCTTCATTTTTTTATTTTTCTTATATGTGGCAAAAAAGTGTGCGTCAAAACATTGGCCCGTATTCACATACTAACACTAACGCTTAAACTTAGTGTTTAAAAGTGTTATTCACATGCTTAAACTTCGATAAGCGTTTATTTAAGTGCTTAGCAACACACATGGGCAGTGCCTACACCCAGCCTACACCGGTGTAGGCACCAACCTCGCAACCTCGCACGACCTGGCAGACCAACCTCGCAGCACTCGCCGGTGGTCACGTCGTCTGCGAGGTTGTCGTAGTAGGACAAGGTCGCAACGCGGCAACATGATTACCCTTGTCTGCTAGGTTGCCATAAAACAATGTCGCAGCATGTCTGCGAGGTTTCTGTAAGACAACGTCGCAACATGTCTGCAAGGTTGCTAGAAGACAACCTCGCAACATGTCTGCGAGGTTGCTAGAAGACAATGTCGCAACATGTCTGCGAGGTTGCTATAAGACAACCTTGCAACATGTCTGAGCGGTTGCTAGAAGACAACGTCTCAACATGTCTGCGAGGTTGCCATAAGACAACTTCGCAACATGTCTGCGAGGTTGCTAACATCCTCAACATGTCTGCGAGGTTGCTATAAGACAACGTCGCAACAATCAACATGTCTTGTTTTCACCATGAACTATGAATTTTGACACTCAGAGTTATGCTCGAGCCTGGATTCGCTCTGGTGGGATGATAACAGATGATCCAA
Organism: Trissonchulus sp. WLG1_4; assembly: GCA_030248245.1. Lineage (NCBI taxonomy): Eukaryota > Metazoa > Nematoda > Enoplea > Enoplida > Ironidae > Trissonchulus > Trissonchulus sp. WLG1_4. The sequence goes on along the minus strand of JASANF010012746.1, from coordinate 59,310 downwards.
CCAAAAAACGAGTTAAACCTAGCTAGAAATGAACTGCCGGAGAGCAATTTATTTTAACATGAAATTAACTTACTACAAATTATAAGGGAACTTTTTCATAATGTGTACAATGTACATATTTTGGATTTTTCACTCAGCCAGCAGCCTTGAGGATTTTTTCCTAGCTCTTGTCCTACTTGCTAAAACTGCACAGGTGTATATAGTATTCCGTCCTCAGAAACGTACATAACGTTAAAGAGTTCGGTTTTTTGCCTCATCGGCTCATATTGCTGTCTGAAAAATTATGACATACATATATAGATAACATATATATACATGTGCATGGTGTCACTGTGTCTGTAATGTGTAATGTGTCTAAAATTTGTGGATTTGGTGGCACATGAACCGAAAATTTTTAAACCTCTGCTCAGCACCCCCCCCCCGGGCCCCGGGGGAACGCTTGCAGGCAACCTCGCAAAGGTCGGAGCTGGTGTAGGCTAGAATTTGGGAGTCTGCCCATGTATGCTTAGCAAACACTAACGCTTATGTTAGTGTTTCGGTTTTGTATTCGCATACTTAAGGCCGATTCACACGCTGCGATTTTATTGCGATTTTGCCGCAGCGTTTTTGCCGCTGCGGCAAAACGCAACTTGCCGCAGGCAAAACGCAATGTCTGAACAGACGCAGCGTTTTTAGTGCGGAATGCCTGCGTCATGATTTTGCCGCAGCGTTTTAAACGCCAGACTGCTATTCGACCTGCGATTTCATTGAGTTTTGATGCTGCGGACGTGTAGGCATAAACAAATTTCGCGGACCAATTTGTCATGAAGTCATTTTTATTGTCATTTTTGAAACAGTCAAGACGCAGCAAACTGACCTACGACCGCACTAAGGCCGCAAAGCTTGTTCAGACGGTGCGTTTCGCTTGCGACACCCTGCGGCTTGCGTTTCGCGTCAAAATCGCAGCGGCAAAAACGCACCGTGTGAATCGGCCTTTTAAGTGTTTCGCGTAGCAGTAAGCGCTTAAGCTTAGGGACCTCGGGAGCTCCCTAAGCGCTAGGCGCTTAATTAGGGGATAGTGTGGTGGAGGGGTAGATCAATTAGCGGAGGTTTTTGGTCGACAAGGAAATAAAGGGCATGCAATTTAGTGTATATTAGTGACATTTTCCGACCAATTCTATCTATTTTGCTCATTTAATCGTTAAAAATAAAAAATGCACTTTATTGTTCAAATTCGTTTTTTTACATTTTTGAGTTTAGCATTTCAATCGAAATAATTTTTCTTCAAGAACCCCTATTTGAAAATTTATATTTTTTACGATATGCCCCACTTAAACATATAGGCTGGAATTCACAACCTAACACTAACACTAACTTTTCCCTTAAAAGTTAGTGAAACACTTAAATTTGGGCTTGAAACACTAACATTTTAAGTGTTTCGAGCCCAAATTTAAGTGTCTCACTAGCTTTTAAGGAAGAAGTTAGTGTTAGTGTTAGGTTGTGAATTCCAGCCATAGCCCCGATTTTTCATTTTTCTGGAATCAAAGCGTTTGAAAAAAACTTTTTACACAATTTCGTTGGAAAAAATTATGTTAATAATATTGAAAACTGTAATTTAAATAAACCTACAATTGTATGCAAAAATAGCAGTATATAAATGCCGAAAAATAACGAATTTTGAATCCACAGCGCACTCCAAGCCAAAAACAAATTAAACACTTGTGGCGCTCCTGAAATGTGGGTTTTGGGCATTATTTAAAAAATGCGTACAAATAACCTACATGGTAAGAATAAAGTTGGTCAGCTTGCATTTCCTTCAATTAGACACCCATATTACATGAAAAAATTTTCCGAAATTTTTGAGCTTTTTTCAGAAGAAAAATATATTTTCACAAAAATGGCTATATAAGCCAGTGTATTTACACGTAAGTGATGATTTTGGAATTTTGGAAGATTGGAAAACACTAGTAGCTGTGTTTTACTTGCTCATACTTTAAAATTTTTGGTCTGTTACTGATTGTGGTGTATTTTTTTTGTAAAATAAAGCTGCATTTTTTGCATGATGCTTAAATAAAGTGCGTGTGAATACAAACGCAAATTTTCGGCTTGCGATTTTAAAAAATTGGCTTAACGAGAAAACGCAAAATTTGGCACATTAATGCACCTCGTTGACTTCGAGCGGTCGCAAAATTTGATTTTGAGCAAATCGAAAGTATTTAAGAAAATTAGTTAAGGTGGTAGTAACGATTTCGACGATATAACTTTGAAGCACGTTTTTGTCGCAATTTTGAAACTCACAGCAAAACCGCAATAATTTTTGTAAACTAGACTAAAATTGTGATGTTGGTTTTTTTTTATTTGTCAAAATTCTTAGTTTGAGGCTAGCTACTAAATTGGCTTACTTAACAGTAAGCCAACGTGGTAGCTAGTCTTATCTTGCACATTTTGAACTGAATAAAATATTATTTGTGTATATTTTGATCTAGTTTCATAAAATTATGGTTACTTTTAGACTAGTTTACTATTCGCTTCTAAAAAAAGATTTCTCTAATTTCTAATGTAAGAAATCGTCGAAATCGTTACTACCACCTTAAATTTACGTTTTTCGAAAATCGTGATTTTAGGCGGTGTTTACATTGAGCTTTTTTTCAGCTGCTCGAGCAGCTGAAAAAAAGCAGCAGCTTTTTTTCGCAGTTTCCGGCTTTTTTTCAGCTGCTCAAGCAGCTGAAAAAAAGCTGGAGCAGCTGAAAAAAAGCTTGAGCAGCTGAAAAAAAACGGATAAGTATGGCGGTCACTATAGAGTAGCTACTCCGTTGTCATAACAACGCTGCAGTTCCAGCTTTTTTTCAGCTGCTCCAGCTTTTTTTCGCAATTTCCAGCTTTTTTTCAGCTGCTCGAGCAGCTGAAAGAAAGCCTGAAATGGCGAAAAAAAGCTAAAGCTTTTTTTCAGCTGCTGGAGCAGCTGAAAAAAAGCTTAATGTAAACACGGCCTTACTGTTTTTCAATATATCAATCGTATTCATCAAAAATAAGCTTTTGCGACCGCTCAATTACTTTATGGCAAACAGAATGAGCTATTGGTTGTGCAACAGCTATCTAGCTGTGAAGAGAAATCGGAAGCCGAAATTCCACTCACGTTTGGGCTACAGTGAATGCTAATTTGTATCAATCAACTTCTTATTTTCTGTTTGGGCATACTTTTACGCCAGCTTGCTATCGCACATCTAAAATTGGCCCCAGATTGACGTTTTTTGAAAAGTCATATTCCAGGAGCGCCACCTTAAGGCAAGTACAGTTCGAATAAATGGCACACGATGCAGAATATAGTTAGTACACAGTCTGTACAGTTCACAGTTCATACAATTAATACAGTCTATACAGTTCACAGTTCACAGTTCGTGATCCTCAGGCATTCCGAGGTGCGTAGGGGTATGGGGTTGTCGCCATAAGCGCCGCAATGAAAGGCAGGGGTCGACAGTTCACCATTTGTGCAATGTTACGCACCGTTCGCAATTTCGAGAATTGAGCAATTACACGTAGTTCGTAGTTCGCAAATTGAGCAATAGCGCCGAGGTAGATGTAACGAATATAGGGCGCGGCAGCAGAGGTAGAAGGCTGCGGTTGAGCACTGAGGATTGAACATTATCGCCGGTCCAACTTTGGGTGGCCTCCATTTGGGTGTGACACGTCTGGCATGCGTCTAATGGTGCCTCATTGGCTCCCACTGGCGCCGCCATCGATGCACTGCACCATAGGCGGTTGTGGCATGGGCGTCGGCACAAATTATACATACAGTATACTACACAAAAATCACAAATACACCAGTTCAAATACCACAAATCATAGCGCGCAAATAAGGCAATAACCACAAATTAAGGCACAGGACAAAACAAAACAAATTATCACAAATTACTACAAGTTACAACAATACCAACACAAAAATAAAGCACATATTAAAGCACGTAGACAAAGCATGGATACCAAAAATACCAGTATTATGAATAAGGACACGAAATAAGTGACATAGTATTAAGGCAAACATTACGTACACAGCCGACAATGGAAAATGAAAAATGAAAAATATTTTTGGGTTTTATATGATTATAATATGTTTTTGTGTTTTAGATTATATACCTTTTTTTGAAGAAAAATGTAAGAAATATGAAAAATGAAGAGATTGCAGAAATGACAAAAATAACAAAAATACCGGAACATTATGCATTATATTATGACAGTTACAAAAATAAAATTTTATTTACATGTTGATTTTCATTGTCTCTTTGGCGTAGATAGTTGGCGTAATTAGCGTCTCTTGGCGTAATAAGTGACAGTTCGCTGGCTACGGCCTAGCGACTGGGCGGCTTGTGTTCGAGCGCGAGTCGAACGAGTAGATCGAGTAACGCGGGCAGCGTGCGCCGAACGAGTGACGATCGCGTGGGTCACTTCACGCTGTTGCTCCGCGGGCATGTTGCTGAAAAGGACGTATGCGGGTCCCGTATTGACGATAGGGCCGGTGACCCTTCGAAGTCGCGGGTCATTCGCCTCGGGGCGTTCCAAGCGTGGGACCTCGATACGGAAGGGCGTCGTTTGTTGAACAGATGTCGCTGCGCCTTCCGGTCGTACGGTGGGAGTGTCCATCCGTGGCGGCCACTGTTCATGCTCCTCAATTTCCACGTCGGACAATTGTTCAATAACTAGTTGGGGTAGCGGGGCAGATTCTACCTCCATTCGCCCTTCTTTTTGTTGTTGCTGTTGTTGTTGTTGGGACGCCCCTTCTGATGGCTTAGGGTCTTGTCCCGCTGGGCGTCGATTGTCTTGGGTGTCCGTGGGCTCGGTGTCGGGTCCCGGATTGGGCTTCGTCGACGACTCCCTCGTCCGACACTATGGTATTCACGTCGGTCAGGTTCCGGCGGAGGCGTCCGTCGCGAGCGTCCGCGTCCCCTGGACCTATCGCTCTGAGCTCGGGGTGGCTCATGATCTCGCCTGGCTTGGTGCTCATAGGACCCATGAGGAGTCGGGCTGACTCGTCGGTGATGTTCCTGCGGGTCTCGGTGGTTCCGCTCAGGTTCACGTCTGAATTCTACTTCTCCAGATTCAGACACTCGAGGTAGAGATTTAGCATAATACCTCTCGTAGAATTGGCTAGTAGAGGTTGGTTCTTGAGGTCCACGGAAGAAGACTACCCGTTCTTCTTCTTCTCGGGTTCGACGTTCCCTGTTTTCCTCTTCCTGCATTCGGCGTCTCTTGTCTTCCTCCTCTCTGCGTCGTCATCGCTCTGGAGAGTCGTCACGTTCCCGATGTTGATAAGCGTCCGGTCGTCTTTGAGGACCTCCATCGTAGCATCTTAGGCCACGGTCCGGTCGCTCAGTTGACGCCTTTCGCTTCTTGTAGTGGCTCTCGTCATGTTTGCGGTAGGAGTCTTCATCCTCTCGTCGGCTTTCGTACAATCGCGGGTGCGATTCGTGACGCCCACTGTAATGGCTGCTTTCGCGCTCAGAGTGGTGGGCACGCGCCTGAGAGTGACGCTCAGTGCTTCGCTCCTTTTCTCGGTCGTGGTCTCGCCGAGGTGGCACGCGGGACCTCAAGTCTTCCTTTCCTCGCCTGGGTGGGATTAGTTCCCTCAGGTCTTGACGAGGTCTACTGGTTGATGGTCTGTCACGATTGTCTCTGTCTCGAGGACGATATCCGGAGGGTCCTCACGGTGAGTTCGGTCTTCCTTTCTGGGTGGTGGCTCTGGATGACGGCGTTTGGGTGGGGGAGGAGGTATATGGGGGACCTCCACAAATTGAAGCAATTAACCCTCTTCCGTCCCTTGTTCTACAACTGTCACCACCAAATTTTCCACATAGGATTTCGGTCGGTCAGTTTCTTGCAGTGCCAGTTGTTTCTTCTTCTTCAGTCGCTTCCTGGTAGAGCGCGGTACGACAAGGACTTTGGACGAGTCATCCCGTTCGGTATCGTCCTGTGTACCCTCTCTATCCAAGGTGACTGGTCGGGGCACCATTGTGTAGTGAGAGGAGGGGTTGTTCAGCACCTTCGGTCCACAGAATGGCATCAGGTTGTCTGGGGCCAGAGTTGCGTGGGTGATCTGGTTCCACGGCATCAGCTTAAGCCATTGCTGTTTCTGCTTGGCCGCTCTTCGTCTAGCAGACCCTCTGTCCGACTCCCTTTTGTAGAACAGTCCAGCGGCTGGGTAGTACCAAGCCGAAGGGTTGGCAGCTAGGGTTCCAGCTGGCACAATGTTGTCAGTCAAGGCTGGGCTAGGGTTTGCACTCTTCACCTGAAAGACGTGGTAGGGCTATGAGCGTTCACCTCCTGTGGTTTCATACGGAGGGCAAGGCTGGTTGTTATTGTAGTTCCACAAGGCTAATCCTATGCGTCGGTTGACGACATCCATGCGGTGTTGACGTGGGGTCTGGAGTGTCCATTGGCAGGATCTGCCCGTTGACTTCAAAGTCTTCTGGTCCTTTTTCGAGGAACCACAGGCAGATCCCGGTGTAGTCTAGACCGAGGTAATTTTCACCCGTGGCGGCAGTCGGGTTGTGAGCGTATCCCGCCACTTGCATTCCTCCGGCTCCCATTAATGGATTAAAGACCGAGAGGTAGCTGAACAGCTTGGGCATGTTCTCCTTGAGCACCTTCTTGGTCTCTTCGTACTGGTAGAACTGTTCCCAAGCGAGGAGTCAAATTTCCCGCCAGAATTGCTCTTGCTCCGGTGTATAGGTGTTTCTGAGGGTGTTTCTGAGAGCCACAGCCCACATGACTGTTCCCTGCTGAAGGATAAAGGCCTTCTTGTTCAGGGCGTTCAGTTTGTCCGCCTTGAAATATTCCAGGGCATGATAAGCCGTTGGGAATAGGATGTCCCAGCCGTACAGATGGAATTGCTGCGGCAGAATGAAGTCCAGGGACAATGGGTAGGATGGTTGTCCCGGTACCGGTTGTCCATGATGTTGTAACCGTACTTCGGGGTCAATTGTCGATCGACTCGCGGGTCCCGGTAGTACAGCAGGGCGTACACGTCTCTGATGGCCCGGTACCCGGCCGTCTGTGCCACGATCAGGTTGAACAGATTCACGAAGTACGTTCTGGCTCCGTGCGGTTTCGGCAGGAGGTTCGGGTACAGGTTAGTTTCGGGGAAAACCTTGACGACTAGGTCGTACTCGGTTCTTGGGAATCCCGTTCCCCGTCCCATTAGCGCGATCGATTTATGTTCGATCAGTCCGTCCTTCATTGCTGGCAAAGCCAGCTTGACGAACTGCGTGGGCATCAGGCCTCGCGCTCCACCTCCCCGTTTTTGGGTTGACTTCATTGTGGAGTCGGTTTCTGTTTCCGTTGGCTCCGAGGTGGTCGTCTTTGTGGATGTGTCCACAGTGGAAAAATAGTCCACAGTTGCCTTGGGCCAGTCTGGGTTGTCATCTATCGTTTCCTGGACGATCTGCTCCATTAGCCTGATTGGCAACTCCCAGCAACTAGCCACGTTCAGGTTGAACCAGTCTGCCAGTCTGATTCGAATTTCGTTCAGCCATGGGTGTAGGGCTGTCGGCGTGTCGTCACTGGTCTTTGGCATTCGCGCACTGAGATAGGCGTACTTTTCGTTCAGTGCAGATGGTCGCACATTTGGGTTTTGCATAAAGATGACTGGGCATCCCGCTCCTTCGATTATTTCCGGATATCGGGCATGCACCTGTGCGTTCATGTAATAGACCGTGAAAATTTCCTTTGTGGCAACTGGCAAGGGACCAGTTGTAGCTTCCCCGGTCCAAGATGTATCTGAGAAAGAAAGTGACCAAGGCCTTGTCGCGAAAGGTAGCATCGTTGCTACTTAGCCCGACTCTCCACCATTGGACATAACTTTCATCCGTCAGTGGTGCTTTGATTAGTGGGTTGGCGTTGAACGGCACTTCTGGTCTGTTCGGTACCCATTCAGAGTACTCCGACAAGTCCATGAATTTGGTGAGTAGACCGTGTTCTCGCTCCCGTCGAAAATTTCTCTCTTCGGCAATGAACTTGGGTAACAAGTTCGTTGGAGGTTCCGCCACTGGGACATTAGCGATGTCCACTTTTACGATCTTGGTTGGCTTACGTCTGGCAGCTGCTTGTTCTTGTCTTGTGATGGGCACTCCAGGAGCAGGTGGGTGGATGCATCGGTTTAACAGTAGTCGGAATCGAGCTCTGCGCACTAGCTCTACCCTTTCCTGCTAATTCCTTTTGTCCAGCTTGGGCCGAGACGACCGTCGTCCCTTCGTTCTGGGGGTGGCTCCTGCCTCTACCCAACGAAGTTGCAACAGCCTGTCTCTCGGCTTCCCACTCAACCACTCGCTGGAGCTCTGAATTTGACAGCAGTGTTATGGTGTCTTCGTCGTCCACTTCTAAACCTTCCGGTTCTAGTTGGACTTCTGGGTTCTTCTTTGCTAGAGTTTCTTGATAGGTGTCGTAAGTCTGCTGTCCCTTGGCACCTTCGAATTCCAACCACGCTTGGTTCAACTGCTGGAGTCTCCAAGCGGCTCTGAGCGCTGAATCACGTCGCTGCTGCGTGTGCAGTTCTTTCGCCACTTTTCGGAACTCCTTGATCTTTCCTTCGTCAGGAGCTACGCATAGCTGCGGTGCCAGTATTTGAGTGGAATGTTCGGCCAGTGGCGTATCCGGGATTATGATACTGACCCCATAGACAATGGTGTCTGGGTCATGGGCAGGTGTGTACACGTAGCGGTAATACTGCGTGTCCGGCAGTCCCAGTTCGAACTGGCGTCGCACGAGCTTGTGCTTCCCTTCGACCATTTGGCAGGCGACGAACTGGGCATGAGCTTCGCTCTGCTCGTGCTTCGTCGCTCGGGAAGTGATTGGGGCCGTGACTATGTACCTTTAAACGGTACCCAGATGTTTGCTGCCGATGTAGAGATCGAACTTCGGCAAATGTGGAGCTTCTTGCTGCTTGGGGAACTTCAGGCTATTAGCAGCGTAGACCTGCATTCGACCCTTGTCTGATTTGACAGTGTAGGGAATTTCTGGTCTAGCCTTCCATTCCCAGCTTCCGTCACTTCTGATGGCTCTGGGTGGCAACGACACTTTTCGTGAGTCCACCTCCGTCTGATCGTCAGGAGCTTGATCAAGGCTTGCCATGCTGAGTCTTGGCGCCTTGGTTTTCGTGACCTTTGCTGGTGTCGGTGGCAATGGCTGCCCCGATGCCATCGGTCGTTTCGGCGGCATGTTCGAGTTGTAGCGTCGCAGCAGCGTCCAGTACGCCTCGTACATGTCCTGTAGCCGGCGGTAAAGCTCCCCGTAATCGTCGCCGATGAAGGTTTTGTCGTCATGTGCAGAGCCTTCTTTGCACATGTCTTCGTAGGCTGGCACCGATTCCCCTCGTTCCAGCTTTTGCTTGTACTTCTGATAGATTTCGTCTTTTTCCGGTCGATATTGGTAATGTTCCGGATCCGGTTCTTCGTATTCACCGTCCGATTCCTCTAAGGGCGAGTCATCCCGCTCCCTTGGGAATTTTCTGGCCTTACAAATCCCCGGGTTTCAATTGACGAAGTTACGACCTCCAGCCGTCGGTTCGCGAAGCTTTTCTGCATACCGCCGTTCGAAGTCTTCGCGGTTGACCTTCGGTCGATCCAGTCTTGGAAATTCCAAGCCGTCCGTGATGATTTCAGTGACTTCGTCCCGGTACTTGAATTTCTGCGATCGGACGAAGTTGCAACCCCATCGTCGTGGGTCTTGTCGGTGTTTCTTCTCCACTGCTTGTTGGGCATGGTCCAGCTTCGTTTTCATTGAACCCATGGGTAAACGGTTCACAGCAGTGTAGATGCGGCAATCCTGCATTGGTCCGTAGGACTTGCCTGCCGACTTGAGTGCCGTGTCAATGATTGACGCTCGGCTAGTCATGCTTGCCAGCAGATTTGTCATAGTGACAGCTTCCCCGAATTTTTCACGGGTCGGCACAAACTGGACTATTTTGATGAACAAATATTCCAGAGCCAGTATGTCTTGGCAAGCGTAGGCGAAAACGTCCAGGGTGGTGATGGGCTGCTGTCCCCACTTAGACGGTGGGATGTTGCTTCTGCCCTTCACAATTTCTTTCAGATTTTCGTCGGGTCTGGTATCCAGTGCAGTGTTTTTGGGGCTTGGGAGCCCCCAAGCTTTGCACATCAGGTCCATCCCGACATTCTGGTTGTAGTACCCCAGGCAGTCCTCTGCGGGGTGGGTGGGCAAGTCTGGGTCCGCGGGCGTGATGTTTCCGACGACCATGAGCGCTCCAATGGTACGCCAGAGCTCGGACATTTCAATGAAGTTGAGGCAAAAGTGTCCGTCGCCCATGAACTTTGCCCATCGCAGGTTGTCGTTCTGCTCCCCGATTCCCAAGAAATACACACAATTTTTCGGGTGCGTCAGGTGGTAGAGGAACTCCATGAAGGGTCCGTAGTCCGTCAGGGTGGCCAGAATCACTCCGACCAAGATCACGAAGCGGTGTTTGGGCACCGCATCAGTGTGCCAGACAGGGCCAGCCAGTTGTAGGACCGAGACCATTTGGTCCTGGGCTAGGCCGAAGGCTTTACCGGGGTAACCCTCGGTGTCCATGAGGACATAACTGTCCCCGGAGAGCATTTCGTTAATGTCTGTTAGGTGGCCCACCAGTTCCGTCAGGCTGGAGATGACCGTGATCCCATAGGCCTTGGCGTACTGTTTGTAGTTGTTAATGCACCTGGCCACCAGTTCGTTGACTTTGATTTCCGGGTCTTCGGCGAACTGCTCGAAGTAGCTGGCGGCCCAGAACGGTGTCATTTTGCCGCGGGCCTTCTGGTTGGCAAAATCCCGCTCAGCGTACTTGGCACTAGGCCTGCGTGAGCATGTCGGGTAGATCGGTTTGGCTTTTGACAGGAGCCGGTAGTCCTCTCTAGCGGTCTTCGGGAACCACCGCTCGAAGTCTCCCGACACCGGTTTTGGGGGCTCCGGGGGCCTTTTTCTGGCTCGTGATCTGTCGGTGGCATCCATGAGGTCCGTGATCTCGTCCAGGATATGGATTTTTCCCGAGCGCACCGGCAGTGTTGCCTGCAGGTTTTGGACCTGCTTTATGGTGAGGCAGGGTTGACGGTCTTGTGGTTCCTCCGCTGCGTCCTTCTCCTGTGGGGCTGAACTGGTTCCCGGTAGTGGCGTTGGTTTGGCCACCAACCGTTCCAGGAACTGTTCCATGGTCTCTTCCTGGGTGCTGGTGCTGGGCTGGTTCGGATTAGGCAGAAATTTTTGGTGTCTCGTGACACCGTTCATCTCCGCCACCTCTTCATCCATGCCTGCAGCGAGTCGGTCTCTTCTGAGTCCATGGATTCGTCCCCCGATGATAGTTCGATTTCTTCTTCGATTTCCTACGACTCTTGGGATCCCATCTTCTCCACTGTCTGTGTCTTCTCGCTGTGGTGTAGCTTTGGCAGCTGCTCTACCTTCTGCCTCTTGGCCGAGGTGGGCAGCGCCGCGGCCGCGATCCCACCAGCGTTCGTTCCGATCACCGCGGCACTTCTGAGGTTTGGCTCCGACCTCGCCTGAGATATCCTCGAGGTCGAAGGTCGGTTCATGAGGGGGTCCACTGTGCTCATTTCCAGTGAAGGAGGAGCATCCACAGTAGGCGGGGCTTGGAAGTTGATAATGCCCTCAACTTCTTTTGGCTTTAGGGCCCTGGCGGGCGCCGGTTTCTTCCGCATCTGGGTCCTCGTCTGAGCTTGAGCAAGTGTCCAATTGAGCAAGTATTGAGCAAAAATTTCCAAGTGTTCGATCGAAGAGCAGCAATATCAGACGAGTAATCGGGCGGCAGGTATAATTACTAATAATGTTCTATCCGTCGAACATCTTCTGCCAGCCTGCAATACAAAAATCACATCACTCATCACGTATAGGCAACAATCTTTTCGACCACCCAAAAATCTGAAAATTTGCCATTTATTGCACCAAAAAGGCATAATTGATCGAAGCTTTATAGACCACTAATAAACGGGCGGGCTACTAATGAACTCAAAACCCCTAGTTTTGGGCGACTGAGCTTTTCCCCATAAGTGAAGTTTGTGTGGACCCCCAATAGGTTGCTGGTGTTGAACCCAAGTTCGAAGAGTCGTTGTCGGCTAGGCTGGGGAGAAAAAAATTGCGGTGACCGGATAAAAACCTAGTTCTGGAGATGGTGATTTTAACTGCAGCTGGACTGAAGGTCTAGTTGGTGGTAGTTGAAACTTTAGGACTGGAGAATTTTTTGCGGTAGTTGTAAATAGTGGACTCCATGGAATTTTGCACACAGGAAAATTTGATTCATCGGACCAGCACACAGGAAGCAGATGAGTTGTTTATTGGCACAATTCTATATACGTACAATACATACAAGGCAAAGCATAACAGAGCACAGCAAAACACACAGCAATGATGTTGAGATAGGGGTTCAACCGAGTCCGGTATTCTGAACGATGCCTCATGGCCTCGCATATACCTCACAAGGTAACCCCTATTTTTCCTCGGGCTGACAGGAGTTACTCGGAGTCCGAAGATTCCAAGTTCGGGTCCGCACCACTGCGGGTGGGTTGGTTCGTCTGTTGTTCAGTGCTGGCTCCGTCTTCTTTTTCGTCCTCCGTGTTTGGTTGGTTCATCTCTTCTTCAAAGGTCGGTGGTGTCGAAGTTTCTTTAGTCGGTTCACGTAGATCGGGTTGAAGATCTCGTCCGTGTAGAGTGACTGGATGCGCACATTGTGCGGGCTGAGTTTCTCCACTACCCGGTAGGGTCCTTGGTACTTTTATCTCAGCTTCGGACTTTGACCAGGCTGGATTGGGTGTTTGGAGACGTCCTTCATGACCAGATCTCCGACCTTGATTTCCTCCGGCTTGACCTTTTTGTCACATTGGATCTTGATTTTGGTCAAAGCTTCTTCCAAGGCTTTCTTCCCGATTTCCCAGCTTTTTCGGACTCGTTGGACGGTTTCGTGCTTATAGCACTCTATACCCTCTGTTGGTTCTTGGAACTTTTTCTCCAATAGCGCAACGTCATCGGGCAGGTTTGGGTCTTGTCCGTGTAGCATGAAGAATGGGGTGTCCTGGATCGAGGCGTGCACGGACACTCGGTAAGTGAACAATGCCCACGGTAACTTATCGTCCCAGTTGGTATGCTTCTCGTTGACGTAGGCCATGATGAACTTCCGCAGTGTCTTATTGAGACGCTCCGCTACGCCGTTCCACTGTAGATGGTAGGCCGTAGTCTGAACTTTCTGTGATCTGCAGATCTTATAGATGGCCTTCATCAAGTTGGAAATGAAGTTGGGCCCCTGGTCAGTCAGAACCTCCTGTGGTACTCCATGTCGGGCTACGAAACCTTCCAAGTAGTGGCGAGCAATAGTCTCAGCCTTTTCGTTCCGCATTGGCCAAGCTTCAGCCCATCTGGTGAGGTGATCCACGATGACCAAGACGCGTTTGATCCCTCGGCTGCTCGGTGGGAAGTTGCAGACATCCATAGCAACACGTTGAAATGGAGTCGAGACCGGTGAAAACAGCTTCATCGGGGTCTTCAGATTCCGATTCACAGGCGCAAAACGATTGCAGACCGCACAAGACCGTATGTAGTCCCCTGCGTCTTTTGCCATGGTCGGCCAGAAGTATCTAGTTTTCAGCTGGTACATGGCCGGCAGCCTTACATTCAGGTGCACTTTACGTGACTTTGAACTTAAGCTTTTAGTTAAACTAACAAAATGTTTTGTTGATAAAATCAGGAGTGATTCTAGTGTACTTTTCGAACGCGTCCGATCTCAACTAGGGTTGCTTTGATGTGGAAACTGCATCAAATCAAAACTAGTTTTAATGCTGTTTTGATTTTTGATGCAGCACATCAAATCAAATCAATTGCTTCTGAAAATGTGGTGCATCAAATCAAAACTAATTTTCCAGCCTTCGCATCAAAACCAAATCAAATCAATTGCTTTTTAGGAAGGCTGTATCAAATCAAAACTAATTTTACAACCCCCACATCAAATCATTTGAACAAGCTCTTCTGCTGAGTAAAGAGTTATTATTTTGTGACGCTGGAGTGTCAATATTCCACAGGGAATATTTAACGCGGCCCTAACCGTTCAACAATGAGAATTCCAACACTGCGGCCGTTATAGATCAGCTGTTGAGCTATGAGTAATATAAAGTTCAGCACTCTATTTTATGTAGCACATTACAATAAACACTAGCACACGTAGAGGACTATTTATACTGAAAATGTCAGAGTTTTACTAAAACTGAAAGTGTTACCGCTTATCCAACAATTTATGACCTTTTAAAGAACCACGTGTTTGACGAATTTACCGATTCGTCAATTAAAAACAACGTTTGAAATTTTATCGGAATTTCCAAAAAAGGTACTCGAGAATACATAATCAGATCAATGAAGCTAAAGGAAGCGGCGCAGAAGCAAAGTTAACAAGTTCTTCTGCTGAGTAAGAAGCGGTTACATTGTGAGACCTGACGCCTGAGTGTCAATATTCCACAGAAAATATCAAACGCGGCCACATCTTGTGGATAAAATGATTTTTAACACCCAATTTTTGCACACATTCTCTGCTGAGTAGCTCCGAAGTCTTTCAAATAGCAAAAAGTGGTGAATTACTTTATAAGGTCACAAACTTATAGTCAAAATGAGTGAAATAATAAAATCCAACTTTTAAAAAAAATTAGTCTCACCGAGATTTGAACTCGGATCACTGGATTCAGAATCCAGAGTGCTAAACCATTATACTATGAGACCGCTGGTGCTACTTTGATAAACTCGACTACTGAATGATTCTAAAGCGTTGAATGACAATGATCCCGTGCAAACGCCATCACATACATGGCGTGTAAATTGTATATGTTTGATATAGCCATATATAATGATCCAACAAGTTTCAAGTTAATTCTTAGTTTATTGACTGGCAAGGGAAAAGCGCATAGTATTGCGAGCTTGCGGGACACTTTTTGCATGTCGCTTGTGCTGAATTCAACGTGCGTTTCATTACATAATTTGCTAATTTATGCAAACCAGCAGTCCGGTTGGCTCAAATGGTAAAATGCTATGCATTTGCCGAGCATCTGGTTGCGGATATGAGTGGTGGGTGATCGATTCTGCCCACCGTATTTCGCCTTCTTTGGAAGCGCATTGAAACCGTCGTCAAGTTGTTATTCGTGTGATGGTTGGCAGAACAGCGAGGTACCTGCCCTTCCAGTGTAATTTAACACTGGAATTTCGACCTGCCCGAATTAACGTAGGAATTCGAGAATCAGAATATACATAGTATACATATACATACGCGGCCCCTGAGGGGGCCGCGTAAAAATAGCAAAACAAAAAAAGTACGCTCGTCAGGGATTCGAACCAGGGACCTTTCGCACCTCAAGCGCGAGTCATACCACTTGACTAACGAGCTACGTTTTCTGACAGTGAAAAACTATCTAAAACTATCTAAAACTAAAAACTAAGTTATATCCGCATGAAAGTCTGGGAACAGGCTGTATTGATGGATGGCAGCGATCTGTGTACATCACATGCATTTTGATGAAAATTTTGTCATCGTAAAAGTGCTATCTATATATTTGTAAAAAATTTTTTTAATGGGACTTACGTTAGTAGTCAGCGTGCACTGTTGTAAAATTAATAACAGCAATCTGGAATCTTGAATCTTTCAAGCCCGGTTGGCTCAAATTGTAGTGCGTTATGCATATATGTACTAACCAGAAGATTGGTGGTTCAAAGCCACGCCGGTGCTGGCTGTTTTGCATTCTGTCTACTTGCATATTAGTCTTGCATTCGTCGTTTAAAGATTCCAACTACCTGCCGTTCCTATGTAATTTAACGTAGGAAATTTGACCTACCCAAAATTACATGGGAATTAAATCGAAATTTTAAATAATAGCATATACGCGGCCCCCTGGGGGGCGCGTAAAAAAACCACATCAAAACAACCATAATCTCCAACTTCCTAGGTTTTGTAAAGCCCATTCCGATGTGGGCCAGCTCAGTTGCCGAACCGTTACGAAACGAGTGAGTGTTATAGTTTTTAATGTGAGTGTTTATAGCGCAGTTTTTAACATTTTTTCAAAATACGGTTTACTGAGTGCACTATTTTGTGGGGTTTATATACTGAACATTACATGTTTTAGAGAGCGTAATTTTATTCAAAAAAATAAACAATAAGCGTATTTGTCAAAACAATGTCTACAATTTCAGATGAAAATGGTCAAAAGAAGGAAAAAAACTGCAGGAAACAAATTTTTCTAAAAAGTACAAAAATGTACAAAGTTTGCACAAAAATTATACAAAAAATGTACAAAATTTATACAAAATTTGTACAAAATTTGTACAAAATATGTACAAAAGTCAAAACAAAATTTTATTCAAAAAAATAAAAAAATAAGCGTATTTGTCGAAACAATGTCTATTTCAGACGGAATTGGTCAAAAGAAGGAAAAAACTGCTTGTAGCGCAAAAAAATGAAAAAAACCCAAAAAGTACAAAATTTGCACAAAAATTGCACAAAAAAAGTACAAAATTTATACAAAAATTCTACAAAATTTATACGTTTATAAAAGTTTTGTATAAATTTTGTATAAATTTTGTACTCACTTTTTTTCCTGTGCCCCCCCCTCCCCGGTCGCAGCCCCCACCCCCCCCCCTTTGCGAAAGCCTGGATACGCCACTGGTTCTGTGACCTGAAAATTAGTGGAAAAATAGTAGAAAAAAGTAGAAAATCTTTTCTACCTTTTTTCTACTATTTTTCTACTTTCTACCTTGGCAAGTTTCTACTTTTTTCTATTTTTTTTTACTATTTTCTACTTTTTTCTACTTTTTTTCCACTTTTTCTACTTTTTTTCTATTTTTTGTGCAACTTTCTACTTTTTTTCCATGGGCGTAGCCAGGAGAGGGGTTCAGGGGGTCTGAACCCCCCCATTTGATGGAACGGGAACCTGAAGAAATTGTCAACAAGGGTCCCCCCTGCCCCCTTTGGTTTTTGTGGCTCGGCCAGAAAAAATTTCTGATACGTCTCCAATTGACTAAATTTGGCCTGAAAATCAAAAATTTGGAAGTGCAGTTGGAAGGGGGAAAATAGTGGTCCTATTTTTTGGAGTAGAGCACCTTGAGGGAAGCATTTTTGGGTTGCCGACCCCCAGCGAAGCAGGGGTGCAACCCATTGTATTCATATTCCTGTTTTTTTTTTGTTTTTTATTTCCTGTGGTCCAAAAGTTTGTAACCGGTTTTTCTCAAGAGTTACTGGAGGGATTGGTCCCAAACTTTGGTGGAGGGACCCCCCCTATGAGTAGTTGTGCACCTGACCTTGGTGACCCCCTGACCCCACGGGGGGCCGGGTCACGTGACCCCGAAAACTGTTTTCGGTACCGTTAAAACACCAAGGGGGACCCTTGTGAACTTGGAAAATTTTTGGTCATGGATTTGGACAAAAAACTTGTTTATAGGGGTAGTTTGAGCCCCTGAAGACGAATCTGGGGTTATTTTTTACCGAGGACCCCCCTGGAGCCCCCTATGACCCCCCCAGGGTACCCCCCTAGGGGGTCCTCGGGGGTCAAATTTTCGAAATTGAGATTTTGGTGTTTTTAGGGGTAATTTGGGCCCCTGAACACGAATCCAAGGTTTATTTTTGCCTAGAACCTCCCTGGACCCCCATACGGCCCCCTCAGTATACCCCCCTCCCCCCGTTAGGCGGCCCTCAGGGGTCAAATTTTCGACATTGAGATTTTGGTGTTTTTAGGGGTAATTTGAGCCCCTGAACACGAATCTGGAGTCACTTTTTGTCTAGGAGCTTCCTGGGTACCCCTATAATCCCCTCAGGGTACCCCCCTCCTAGGGGGTCCTAAGGGGTCAAATTTTCGAAATTGAGATTTTGATGTTTCTAGGGGTAGTTTGGGCCCCTAAACAAGAATCCGAGGTTAGTTTTTACCTAGAACCACCCTGGACCCCCATACGGCCCCCTCAGGGTACCCCTCCTCCCTAGGGGGCCCTCAGGGGTCAAATTTTCGAAATTGAGATTTTTATGTTTTTAAGGGTAATTTGAGCCCCTGAACACGAATCCAAGGTTCGTTTTTGCATAGGATCTTCCTGGACCCCCTAGGACCCACTCAGGGTACCCTTTTCTAAGGGTTCAAATTTTCGAAATTGAAATTTTGGGGTTCTTGTGGGTAATTTGGGTTTCTGAACATAAATATCAGGTTTTTTACCGAAAATAGACGATCTTTTGCCTATAATGGACGGTCCTCTGCCTAGAATGGAGGGTCCTCTGCTTAGAATAGAGGGTCCTCTGCCTAGAATAGAGGGTCTTTCGCCTGAAATAGAGGGTCTTCCGCCTAGACTAGATTGTCTTTGACCGAGAATGGATGATTTTCTGACTAGAACACTAGGTTCTCTGCCTTGAGAGGGTTTTCTGCTTAAAATAGAGGGTTCTCTACCTAGAATAGAGGGTCCTTTGCTTAGAATAGAGGGTCATCTACCTAAAATAGAGGGTCCACTGCTTAGAATAGAGGGTCCTCTGCCTAGAATAGAGGGTCCTCTGCCTAGAATAGAGGGTCCCTTACCGGTCGGCAACCCGTTGTGGCCTACTGGCGATTTTTTGTAATAGAACCCCTATCCACAAATTTGGATTTTCTGAGATATGACCCCTTGAAAATGGCATTTTCAGTGTTTTTGGAAGTGAACGTAGGCCAAAGTTCGAAGCCAAAAATGGCTATAATCTTTGTTTTTGGACAGTTTTGAGTGCGTTATGATATTTTAAGGCATCGTCTAGGCTTAGTTGGCAGGATTCTCTAGGCTAAGCTGGTAGGATTTTTTCTGAGAATTTAGATTTTTTATTGCCTAAGCCTAAGCCTAAGCCTAAGCCTGAACCTAAGCCTAAGCCTAAGCCTGATACTAAGCCTAAGCCTAAACCCCATACTAAGCTTAAGCCCTAAGCCTAAGCCTAAGCCCAAGCCTAAATTAAGGCCAAGTTTGAATTTGGTCAAAAATTGGACGTTTCTGGCGAATTTGGCCAGTTTTTCGGCAGGAACCCGGTCAAAGAGCCTTCGTTTTGATTCTAAAAAATTGTAACCAATAATCTGACACCATTTAGACACGATCAGAATGGAAAAAACAAGAGCTTCGGAAAAAAATTGCGAAAACGTCCCTCACTGAGGGTTCAGATTTCGGGGGATTGTATCTCAGAAAATCCAAAAAATGAAATAGGGGTTCTTGAAGCAAAAATGCTTCCCCCAAGGTGCTCTACTCAAAAAAATAGGTCCACTATTTCCCCCCCCCCCAACTGCATTTAACCCAAAAATTTTCCCAATTTTTTTTCTGAGGGCTACCACCCCCAGACCCTTGCTACTCTGTGGCTTACTATACATGTATATGCCTTGTTACTATCTTTCATCAAAGCCTATGCATGTATAAAAAACCCAATTTCATCGATCAATAAAAAACGTCATGAGCATGCCACCGGCGATGTTGAGCATGCATCTGATAGAGTACCACCTCCTCTTTCGAACGCACACCCCAACTCGGTCGTACCTCTACCGGTTGGCCTTCAGCAAGCCATCACAGTTCACATGGGGTCACTTAGTGAAATTTTTTCAAAAATCAAATTTTACTGAAATTGAACGCAGAGTCGCGTAATTGCTATAACAGTGCTATGCAGTCGTTTTCTACCGATTTTAACAAGGTTTCATTCAGGAAACAAGCATTTTAATAGATTTAGCATGTAAAATGTACTGAGTCAAGGGGTTATACTGTGGATAGTAGGCACTAAAAATCCCTCATTGTGTCATAATATGACGTTAAAAAGCATTGATTCTTGCTTAAAACATCTAATCACGTCATTTTGGGATGTTTACGGCAAAATTTTGCAAAAAATTAGGGTATTCAAATTTTGAAACATTACCCGAACAGGTTATCGAAATATATATATATTTATCGAATTACACAACTTGAAAAATTGGGTTTTTTTCCCCGACGTGGGTTTTTTTCCCATGAAGTTGAGCCACTGTGGCTCAGCTGTGGTTCAGTGTGGCACTCAATATTTTTGCTTAATTTGTAGCTTTATAGGTGGCCTCCGTGGGATTTGAACAGATTTGGATAACTTTGTTTAGATGAGGAGTACCGATGGTTCAAAGTTGGCCAAATTTTTCAAGCTTCGTAGGTGAAAACAGTCAAAATTTCGATTCCTCATAAAAATTGTAAACATGATCAGAATCAGTTCTAAACTCGTGTATGGAGTTGTTTAGAGGGTGTTTTATTGCACACAAAAATTGGTACCAATTGAACCACCCTAAGCTCAGAAACGGGGGGGGGGGTTTTCCCGACAAACGGGGTGGGTTTTTTCCCGATTGGCTATAGTTGAAAGCGGCCAGTGCCATGTTCAATATTATTAAATGAAATCGCGCTTAGGTAGCATCTATAATCGCTCTGCGCACTTTTTTCAAAAAGATGAAAAATAATTTGGGCATTTGCGTCAGGCGACGCAAAATTTTTTGAGGAAAAAACACTGCCAACCCAATCCTGCTACTGTTTTGGACATGGTTCCAGTTCCAACTCAAGTATGCCTATCGTTTGATAAATAATGCCTATCGTTTGATAAATAATACTATTTAAATCTAATGTCTCCCTCTCTCGCGTATTATCTGAAGTAAAACTATTTGATTTGATATTTAAAACCAAAACCAACCCAGGGTGAAGCCTTCGGCCAGGAAGCATTGCGTTTTTCAGGCAAAATCAATGGAGTTCTCTAGGCAGAAGTTCTATATGCAAAAGCTCATCCTGAAAACTGACAAAATTCAATCAAGTTTCAACATATAAATTGAAGTTTATATATAGATAGTAGAAAAAAAGTAGAAAAATAGTAGAAAAAAGTAGAAAAAACATTTTTTACGAAAATCCAAACAATTCAAATTTGTGACCAGAGAATGGATTAAGGCCCGTATTCACATACTAAGTGTAACGCTTAAACTTAGTGTTTACACTTAGTGTTAGCGCTTATAAGCGCTAAGTGTTATTCACAAACTTGACCTTTTAACATGCTAAACATACTTAAGCGCTAAGCGCTTAGCAAACGCTTAGCGTTAGTTTGTGAATAACACGTGAATACCGGCCTTAGAGTTCTAGAAAACATTAACACACACTTAGTTTTGTATCAAAAGTATAATTGATACAAAAACTGAAAAAGTAGAAAAAAAGTAGGAAAATTGTGGAAAAATAGGAAAAAAAAGTAGGAAAATTGTAGAAAAAAGTAGAAAAAAGTAGAAACTGGAAAAAATAAAAATTTGCAAAAATAGTAAAAAATGCAGTTGTTCGAAATCGAAACAAAAAAAAACAAAAAAACAGAAAATCGAGACAAAATTTTAATTTCGATGCCAAAAATTTAAATCTTTGAAAAAACCCAAAAGTAGAAAAAAAGTGGAAAAAAATAGATAAATCGTAGAAAAACAGTAGAAAAAATGTAGAAAAAAGTAGAAAACGGTTTTCTATTTTTTTCTACTAAGATTTTTTCCTGTGTCTCAGAAAATCCAAAAAATGAAAGGGGTTTCTTGAAGCAAAAATGCTTCCCCCAGGGTGCTCTACTCAAAAAAATAGGTCCACTATGCCCCCCAACTGCATTTAACCCAAAGTTTGGCCTACGTTCACTTCCAAAAACACTGAAAATGCGTTTTTCAACGGGTCAAACCTTAGAAATTTCAAATTTGTCGAAACAATGTCTATTTCAGACGGAATTGGTCAAAAGAAGGAAAAAACTACAGGAAACAAATTTTTCAAAAAAGTAAAAAAAAATGTACAAAATTTCTACAAAAATTATACAAAAAATGTACAAAATTTATACAAAATTTGTACAAAATTTGTACAAAATATGTACAAAAGTCGAAAAAAAATTTTTTTCAAAGAAATAAAAAATTGAGCGTATGTATATATTTGTCAAAACAATGGCTGGAATTCACAACCTAACACTAACACTAACTTTTCCCTTAAAAGTTAGTGAAACACTTAAATTTGGGCTTAAAACACTAACATTTTAAGTGTTTTGAGCCCAAATTTAAGTGTTTCACTAGCTTTTAAGGGGGCGCTCCGGGAATCAAGGATTTGGGCCGTATTTTTAAAAAACAGCCAAAATAACCTATCATTCTTGAAGGAAAGTTGCCCAAAATACTATTTCTGACATTTTGACGTGCATATCTCCATAGCAAAAAATTTAGAAAAAATTGGACAATTTACTGATTTTATTCGACCTTGAGACAAATTCAGCACGTAAGCCAGTGCATCAACGCTTTTTGAGGTTTTGCAAAGAGACGATACGTAGATTTTATTAGTCGTAATGAAAAATTAAAACAATTTTATTGCGTTCTGTGCAAAAAAAATCGCACAAGAAACCATTTTCAGAAGCAGCAGACTCAAATATAGGCTGTGTGAATACAAAACCAATTTTTCGGCATTCGATTATAAAATGCTGGTAAAATATTTTTCTACAAAATTTTGCACAATTATAGCCTTAGGCTCTGCGCAGTTGAACAATCTTTTAGTTTTTTAAAATAAAGCTTAGAAATTTTTTTATTTGAATTTCATTGCTCAGAGTTCGACTTCGAAAACACATAATGACATTTTTTATCCAAACCAGACATAAATGTTAAAAACCAAAATAATGTTCAACTAGAGAAGCACATAAGTTAAATTTTGGTATATAAAGTGTGACTATACGCAAAGTATAAGCAGAGTTATCGCTTGCCGAAAATTCACTCACGTTTGGTGCTCTGGGAGTCACGTGACATGATCACGTGATTTGAAATTTTGCCTCCAGTGTTCTTTTGTGCCATAGTACATATATGTATAGTAAAGTTTGACATAGGCTGGAATTCACAACCTAACACTAACACTAACTTTTCCCTTAAAAGTTAGTGAAACACTTAAAATTGGCCTCGAAACACTAACATTTTAAGTGTTTCAGGCTGAAATTTAAGAGTTTCACTAGCTTTTAAGGGATTTTTTAGTGTTAGTGTTAGGTTGTGAATTCCAGCCTTATGCCAATTTTTTTGCTAGTTTTCAATGTAACCCCCGATTCCCGGAGCGCCCCCTTAAGGAAAAAGTTAGTGTTAGTGTTAGGTTGTGAATTCCAGCCAATGTCTATTTCAGACGGAATTGGCCAAAAAATCGAAAAAACTGCTTGTAGCGCAAAAAAATGAAAAAAAACCAAAAAGTACAAAATTTGCACAAAAATTGCACAAAAAAGTACAAAATTTATACAAAATTTATACAAAAATTCTACAAAATTTATACAAAAAAGTTTTGTATAAATTTTGTATAAATTTTGTACTCACTTTTTTCCTTTTCCCCCCCCCCCCCCCGGTCGCAGCCTCCCCCCCCCACAGGAAGCCCAATTAGATGAAAAAATAACAATAAATTATACTCAAAATAACAAGAAAAATTTAGCAATATTTCACTGTAATTTCTACTAATTATCACTCAAAATTCAACAAAAGATCTGCTGCATTTCAGTAAAATATCGAAATTTTTTCAACAAAATATCAATAAAATTTATACAAAAATCTGAACCTATTTCAACAAGATTTCAATAACATATCCAAGACTTTTCAACTAATTTTCAACTAAAAAACGAAATCTGAGTGCAACGTTCAACAAATTTTCAATCTTTTTATCATCATTTTTTCAACAAATTTTCATCAATTTAACGTTCTGCTATCAACAAAAAGTTTACATTTTTTCTGTAAAATTTCATCAATTTATCATTAATTTTTCAACAAATTTTCATCAATTTAACGTTCTGCTATCAATAGTAAGTTTATATTTTTTAGTAAAATTTCATCCATTTATCATCATTTTTTGAACAAAATTTCGTCAATTTAACGTTCTGCTATCAATAGTAAGTTTAACTTTTTCAGTTAAATTTCGTCAATTTATCATCTTTTTTTCAACACATTTTCATAAATATTACATTCAGCTATCAACAGTAAGTTTACATTTTTTCTGTTAAATTTCATCAATTTATCATCATTTTTTCAACAAGTTTTCATCAATTTAACATTCTTCTATCAACAGTAAGTTTACATTTTTTTCTTTAAAATTTCGTCCTATTAATCATTATTTTTTCATAAATTTTCATCAATTTAACATTCGGCTATTAACAGTAAGTTAAAGTTTACATTCTTTTAGTAAAATTACATCAATTTTTTGTTAATTTTTCAACAAATTTGGTTCAAGAGCAGCTGGGGTGGGGAATAGTGGAGTGGATCCAGGGGTTTTTTTTGTGTAAAATAGGGTGTATTTACACATCGGCCGCCTAATTTACACAGCAAAAAATAAAAATACACACTGATTTACACAGCCCCATTTTGCCCCAAAAGTTGATGAAACGGCCTATTTTGGTTGTAAAAATTACAAAAATTCGCGAAGTGGCGATTTGTGCCTGTGGCTGTGACCTCTTTGTCGTAACAAAATTAAGTCTAATTTTTTACCCCAAAACAAAAAATTTTCAGTTTCTGCTCTTAAACGGCTTATGATTTTTTTATTTTAGCATTCGTTTTTATGCACTTGAAAGTTGACAGTGAAAAATCAGCCACGCTGAGCCTGTCTGTGCGATTTCTTGTCCTACGTCAAACTACTGTAAAAGTTTTACACCCGGATTTGAAAAAAAATGAGTAGGATCTGGCTCATAGAACAATTCTATCTGTGTAAACCATGCATGTACACGGGGTCTTGGCCTGGGTGTTAGGGCTTGTTTCAGATTTTTCGAAATTTTAGGGGAGCTTGCCCTGGCGTGTCGGATACTTGAAATGACAAAAACGCAAAAATTTTCAATTATCTCATTTTTTATTTTCGTATGTAGTTCGAGTCTCAAAGTCGAAATATTACTTTTCACATGATGGTCGATTTTTACCTAAAAAATGCTAAAATACTCACCTTTAAAAATTTACACAACATACCCTTAATTTACACAGCAAATTCTTAATTTACACAACATTTACACAGTGCCGATTTTGAAAAAAAAACCCTGAGTGGATCTATTTTTGAAGAAGAGCACCTTGAGCGAAGCATTTTTTAAAATAGAACCACTATGCACAAATTTGGACTTTCTGAGCTATCAAGCTATGACCCCTTGAAAATCGTATTTTCAGTGTTTTTGGAAGTGAACGTCAACTTAGGCCAAAGTCTGAAGCCAAAAATGGCTATAATATTTGTTTTGGGATAGCTGTGAGTGCGTAATGATGGGTCAGACAGAAGCGGGGGGGAATTATTTTGATTCTAATTCGCTTCCTACCCCATCTTTTAATAAAAATATGAAACCCCCATCGTCAGCCATGCCCCCAATCTGATCTCTAACCCCCAAAATTTTGTCTCGGCTAAGCTGTTGGATCTTTCCTGAAAATTTCTATTTTTCAGTACCTAAGCCTGAGCCTGATAAAAACTAAGCCTAAGCCCTGAGCTTAAGGTGGCACTCCTGAAATGTGGGTTTTGGCCATTATTTTGAAAACGCGCAAAAATAAACATGCATCGTAAGAACAAAAGTTGATCAGAAGTGAATTTCCTTCAATTTGATGTACATATCACATAAAAAAATTTTTTGAACATTTTTGAGCAAATTTCTTCAAGAAAAATAGATTTTCACGGAAATGCCTTCACAAGCCAGTGCATTTACACGTATGTAATGAATTTGAAAGGCTGAAAAACACTAGCAGTTGTGTTTTACTGAAACGTAATTAAAAATTTTTGGTGTTTTATTGAGTGTGGTATAATTTTTTTGTGAACTAACGCAATACTTTCTGCATGAGACAGAAATATAGTGCGTGTGAATACAAACGCAAATTTTCGGCTTGCGATTTTAAAAAATTGGCTCAACGAAAAAAGTTAAAATTTGGCACATAAATGCACCTTGTCATCTTCGAGCGGTCGCAAAATTTGATTTTTGGCAAATCGATAGTATCTAGAAAATTCAGCCAAATTTATGTTTTTCAAAAATCGCGATTTTAGGGTTTTTCGATATATCAATCATATTCATCAAAAATGACTTTTTGCGACCGCTCGACCACGTTGAGGCGAGCAAAATGAGCTATAGATTGTGCAACAGCTACTTACTTGTGAAGAGAAATCGCAAGCCGAAATTCCACTCACGTTTGGTCTACAGTGAATGCTAATTTGTATCAATCGACTTCATTTTTTGTATTTAGACATACTTTTACACCAGCTTGCCATTGTGTATCTAAAATTGGCCCCAAACTGCCGTTTTTTGAAAAGTCACATTTCAGGAGCGCCACCTTAATTCTACGCCCAAGCTATTTTCTCTAGTAAATTGACTAGTTTGTCGAAGAAGTGGGGGACATGCCTGGGGATTTTAGACGTATTAAAAACTATGTCAACTTTCAGCCCCAACAGGTAATTGTATGATTCAGAACTGTGGCGCAAACTTTTTGTAAAAAACATGAATTTTGGAAAGGACAAATTTTTTTTAAACGCTTGTCCTAAAAAGATAAGCAACAGATGACTTTCAATACACAAAACATAATGATAGGCAAAACTTGGGTCTACTTAATGCAAAAAACCGCTTGCGATTTGAATTTGTAAACGCCGAGCTATGGCTTTCCAAAAAACACCTAAAAACGCAATTACCCCCTTAAACACGTTTAGAACGGAAAAAGCACGAGTTTCCGAAAAAAATTGCGAAAACTGTCCCTCACTGAGGGTTCAAATTTCGGGGGTCGTATTTCAGGAAATCCAAAAAACGAAATAGGGGTTCTTCATGCAAAAATGCGGCGTGTCTACACGAGGCCGAATCGTTACGAGGCCGAATCGTCGCCAGGCCGAATCGCCATTTTTAAACGTATGCTTAATTTAGGCTTGGGCTTAGGCTTAGGTTCAGGCTTAGGCTTAGACTCAGCCTTAGGTTTAGGTCAGAAAATAGAAATTTTTAGGAAAATTTCTGATAGCTAAGCCTAAATGTTGCCATAAAATAATAAAGGCGATTCGGCCTGGCGACGATTCGGCCTCGTGACGATTCGGCCTTGTGCAACATTTTCGGCCTGGCGACGATTCCGCCTCGTGTTATACGACCAAAAATGCTTCCCCCAAGGTGCTCTACTAAAAGAAATAGGTCCACTATTCCCCCCCAACTGCATCTAACCTGATACTTCATTGAATTTTTTTGACAAAACAATGAAAGCACAGATGAAACATTGTTCAGTTACGACACTTTTTGGTGGTAAAATGGAAAAACTGTTGAAATATTGTTGAAATTTCAAGTGAAATTTTAGTGAAAAATGAACGAAATTTTGTTAAAATTTTACTAACAATTTTGTTAAACTTGTGACGAAATTTTGTTGAGAAATGAATGAACTTTTGTTGAAATTTTACTAAAAATTTTGTTGAAATTGTGACAAGTTTGTTGAAAAATTATTGAAATTACGTTGAATTTTAGTAGAAATTTCATGGAAAAATAACAGAAATTTTTCAAAAAGTTGTTGAAAATTTGTTGACATTTTGTTGAAAAATAAATGAAATTTTGTTGAAATTTTACTGAAAATTTTGTTGAAAATGTGACGAAATTTTGTTGAAAATATAGTGAAATTACGTTGAATTTTAGTAGAATTTTCATCGAAATATAACAGAAATGTTGCAAACAAATTGTTGAAAATTTGTTGAATTTTTGTTGAAAAATAAATGAAATACAAAAGAAAATTTTTTCAAAAATATTTCAACAAAATATCATCAACTTTTCGCCGCATTGGGTTTCCTGTGCCCCCCTTTGCGAAATCCTGGATACGCCACTGGTTCTGTGACCTGAAAATTAGTGGAAAAATAGTAGAAAAAAGTAGAAAATCTTTTCTATTTTTTTTCTACTTTTTTTCTACTTTCTACCTTGCCAAGTTTCTACTTTTTTCTATTTTTTTCTACTATTTTCTACTTTTTTCTACTTTTTTTCCACTTTTTCTCCTTTTTTTCTAATTTTTGTGCAAGTTTCTACTTTTTTTCCATGGGCGTAGCCAGGAGAGGGGTTCAGGGGGTCTGAACCCCCCCTTTGATGGAACGGGAACCTGAAGAAATTGTCAACAAGGGTCCCCCCTTTGGTTTTTGTGGCTCGGCCAGAAAAAATTTCTGATATATACGTCTCCAATTGACTAAATTTGGCCTGAAAATAAAAAATTTTCCCAAATTTTTTTCTGAGGGCTACCACCCCCAGACCCCTGCTACTCTGTGGCGTACTATACATGTATATGCCTTGTTACTATCTTTCATCAAAGCCTATGCATGTATACACAAATGTGCTGCATGCTGCTTTTACTGTGTAAAATACGTTGTCTGATGTGACGCTCCCGTCTTTTGTTTTAAATTTTGTCGGAAATGCAGCATAAAACGTTTTGGTATCATTTACATCATGGCAGAAATTTTGACCTAAATTCATGAAAAAACCCAATTCGGGAAAAAAATCCACGTCGGGAAAAAAACCCAATATCATCGATCAATAAAAAACGTCATGAGCATGCCACCGGCGATGTTGAGCATGCATCTGATAGAGTACCACCTCCTCTTTCGAACGCACACCCCAACTCGGTCGTACCTCTACCGGTTGGCCTTCAGCAAGCCATCACAGTTCACATGGGGTCACGTAGTGAAAATTTTTCAAAAATCAAATTTTACTGAAATTGAATGCAGAGTCGCGTAATTGCTATAACAGTGCTATGCAGTCGTTTTCTACCGATTTTAACAAGGTTTCATTCAGGAAACAAGCATTTTAATAGATTTAGCATGTAAAATGTACTGAGTCAAGGGGTTATACTGTGGATAGTAGGCACTAAAAATCCCTCATTGTGTCATAATATGACGTTAAAAAGCATTGATTCTTGCTTAAAACATCTAATCACGTCATTTTGGGCTGTTTACGGCAAAATTTTGCAAAAAATTAGGGTATTCAAATTTTGAAACATTACCCGAACAGGTTTCGTTCCTCGCCAGAATTCCGGGTTTTTTAGTAATTTCTCATCACATGGGCACCCAACAAGACCGGTTTTGTGTTTCTATCACGTTTATTTATCGAATTACACAACTTGAAAAATTGGGTTTTTTTCCCCGACGTGGGTTTTTTTCCCATAAAGTTGATCCACTGTGGCTCAGCTGTGGTTCAGTGTGGCACTCAATATTTTTGCTTAATTTGTAGCTTTATAGGTGGCCTCCGTGGGATTTGAACAGATTTGGATAACTTTGTTTAGATGAGGAGTACCGATGGTTCAAAGTTGGCCAAATTTTTCAAGCTTCGTAGGTGAAAACAGTCAAAATTTCGATTCCTCATAAAAATTGTAAACATGATCAGAATCAGTTCTAAACTCGTGTATGGAGTTGTTTAGAGGGTGTTTTATTGCACACAAAAATTGGTACCAATTGAACCACCCTAAGCTCAGAAACTGGGGTGGGTTTTTTTCCCGACAAACGGGGTGGGTTTTTTTCCCGATTGGCTATAGCTGAAAGCGGCCAGTGCCATGTTCAATATTATTAAATGAAATCGCGCTTAGGTAGCATCTATAATCGCTCTGCGCACTTTTTTCAAAAAGATGAAAAATAATTTGGGCATTTGCGTCAGGCGACGCAAAATTTTTTGAGGAAAAAATACTGCCAACCCAACCCTGCTACTGTTTTGGACATGCTTCCAGTTCCAACTCAAGTATGCCTATCGTTTGATAAATAATGCCTATCGTTTGATAAATAATACTATTTAAATCTAATGTCTCCCTCTCTCGCGTATTATCTGAAGTAAAACTATTTGATTTGATATTTAAAACCAAAACCAACCCAGGGTGAAGCCTTCGGCCAGGAAGCATTGCGTTTTTCAGGCAAAATCAATGGAGTTCTCTAGGCAGAAGTTCTATATGCAAAAGCTCATCCTGAAAACTGACAAAATTCAATCAAGTTTCAACATATAAATTGAAGTTTATATATAGATAGTAGAAAAAAAGTAGAAAAATAGTAGAAAAAAGTAGAAAAAACATTTTTTACGAAAATCCAAACAATTCAAATTTGTGACCAGAGAATGGATTTAGAATTCTAGAAAACATTAACACACACTTAGTTTTGTATCAAAAGTATAATTGACACAAAAACTGAAAAAGTAGAAAAAAAGTAGAAAAATTGTAGAAAAATAGGAAAAAAAAGTAGGAAAATTGTAGAAAAAAGTAGAAAAAAAGTAGAAACTGGAAAAAATAAAAATTTGCAAAAATAGTAAAAAATGCAGTTGTTCGAAATCGAAACAAAAATGGCTATCAAGACTTGAAAACATTGACAAAATTTTAATTTCGATGCCAAAAATTTAAATCTTTGAAAAAACCCAACAGTAGAAAAAAGTGGAAAAAATAGATAAATCGTAGAAAAACAGTAGAAAAAATGTAGAAAAAAAGTAGAAAACGGTTTTCTATTTTTTTCTACTCAGATTTTTTCCTGTGTCTCAGAAAATCCAAAAAATGAAAGGGGTTTCTTGAAGCAAAAATGCTTCCCCCAGGGTGCTCTACTCAAAAAAATAGGTCCACTATGCCCCCCAACTGCATTTAACCCAAAGTTTGGCCTACGTTCACTTCCAAAAACACTGAAAATGCGTTTTTCAACGGGTCAAACCTTAGAAATTTCAAATTTGTCGAATCAATGTCTATTTCAGACGGAATTGGTCAAAAGAAGGAAAAAACTACAGGAAACAAATTTTTCAAAAAAGTAAAAAAAATGTACAAAATTTCTACAAAATTATACAAAAAAATGTACAAAATTTATACAAAATTTGTACAAAATTTGTACAAAATATGTACAAAAGTCGAAAAAAATTTTTTTCAAAGAAATAAAAAATTGAGCGTATGTATATATTTGTCAAAACAATGTCTATTTCAGACGGAAATGGCCAAAAAATCGAAAAAACTGCTTGTAGCGCAAAAAAATGAAAAAAAACCAAAAAGTACAAAATTTGCACAAAAATTGCACAAAAAAGTACAAAATTTATACAAAATTTATACAAAAATTCTACAAAATTTATACAAAAAAGTTTTGTATAAATTTTGTATAAATTTTGTACTCACTTTTTTCCTGTGCCCCCCCCCCCCCCCCGGTCGCAGCCTCCCCCCCCTCTTTGCAAAATCCTGGATACGCCACTGGTTCTGTGACCTGAAAATTAGTGGAAAATAGTAGAAAAAAGTAGAAAATCTTTTCTACTTTTTTTCTACTTTCTACCTTGGCAAGTTTCTACTTTTTTCTATTTTTTTTCTACTATTTTCTACTTTTTTCTACTTTTTTTCCACTTTTTCTACTTTTTTTCTAATTTTTGTGCAAGTTTCTACTTTTTTTCCATAGGCGTAGCCAGGAGAGGGGTTCAGGGGGTCTGAACCCCCCCCTTTGATGGAACGGGAACCTGAAGAAATTGTCAACAAGGGTCCCCCCTTTGGTTTTTGTGGCTCAGCCAGAAAAAATTTCTGATATATACGTCTCCAATTGACTAAATTTGGCCTGAAACTAAAAAATTTTCCCAAATTTTTTTCTGAGGGCTACCACCCCCAGACCCCTGCTACTCTGTGGCGTACTATACATGTATATGCCTTGTTACTATCTTTCATCAAAGCCTATGTATGTATACACAAATGTGCTGCATGCTGCTTTTACTGTGTAAAATACGTTGTCTGATGTGACGCTCCCGTCTTTTGTTTTAAATTTTGTCGGAAATGCAGCATAAAACGTTTTGGTATCATTTACATCATGGCAGAAATTTTGACCTAAATTCATGAAAAAAACCCAATTCGGGAAAAATATCCACGTCGGGAAAATAACCCAATTTCATCGATCAATAAAAAACGTCATGAGCATGCCACCGGCGATGTTGAGCATGCATCTGATAGAGTACCACCTCCTCTTTCGAACGCACACCCCAACTCGGTCGTACCTCTACCGGTTGGCCTTCAGCAAGCCATCACAGTTCACATGGGGTCACTTAGTGAAATTTTTTCAAAAATCAAATTTTACTGAAATTGAACGCAGAGTCGCGTAATTGCTATAACAGTGCTATGCAGTCGTTTTCTACCGATTTTAACAAGGTTTCATTCAGGAAACAAGCATTTTAATAGATTTAGCATGTAAAATGTACTGAGTCAAGGGGTTATACTGTGGATAGTAGGCACTAAAAATCCCTCATTGTGTCATAATATGACGTTAAAAAGCATTGATTCTTGCTTAAAACATCTAATCACGTCATTTTGGGATGTTTACGGCAAAATTTTGCAAAAAATTAGGGTATTCAAATTTTGAAACATTACCCGAACAGGTTTCGTTCCTCGCCAGAATTCCGTTTTTTTTAGTAATTTCTCATCACATGGGCACCCAACAAGACCGGTTTTGTGTTTCTATCACGTTTATTCATCGAATTACACAACTTGAAAAATTGGGTTTTTTTCCCCGACGTGGGTTTTTTTCCCATGAAGTTGAGCCACTGTGGCTCAGCTGTGGTTCAGTGTGGCACTCAACATTTTTGCTTAATTTGTAGCTTTATAGGTGGCCTCCTTGGGATTTGAACAGATTTGGATAACTTTGTTTAGATGAGGAGTACCGATGGTTCAAAGTTGGCCAAATTTTTCAAGCTTCGTAGGTGCAAACAGTCAAAATTTCGATTCCTCAGAAAAATTGTAAACACAGGGTTTTTTTTTTCAAAAAATTTTGTGTGCATAATTGTGCAAAATTTTAATTTTAGTGTGCAAAATTTTATTTTTCTGTGCAAACTGTAAATGTGTTTTCTTCGCCTATATAGAAGCAAATATACGCGTTTTTATACCTCTAGAGGCACGTACGTATCAGTGGCGTATATACCCAGGAAAAAATGTCCGGGAAGGGAATGACTTTTCAATTTTTTGTAATGGGTGAAAAGGCCTTTAGCAATTTTAACACACATAAAACGCCTTACAAACGCAAGATTACTAAACCAAAAAGGTGTAGGGGCCTGAGGGCTGCTAGTTCCCAGAAAAAACTTGGCTGTTTTTACTAATTTTTAGGCCCAATTTGGTCAACAGGAGACGTATCAGAAATTTTTTCCGATAGAAAAATTAAAACAAAAGATAGTAAGTAACGTCACATCAGACAGTGTACATAACACAAGTAAATGTAGCATAATATACTCGTGTAGACATGTAAATGCAGCATGATGTACTCGGGTATACATCAATAGGCTTTGATGAAAGATATGTAATAACAAGGCTTAGTACGCCACCGAGTCGCAGGGGCCTGGGGGCGGCAGCCCCCAGAAAAAAATTGGGGAAAATTTGAATTTTTATGCCAAATTTGGTCAATTAAAGACGTATCAGAAAATTTTTCCGGCCTGACCATATAAACCAACGGCGGGACCCTTGTGGAAAAAATCACGGGGGCGGGGGATTCCCACCATCCGTCCACCCTGGGTACGCCTTGCTGGTTGCTGATATGTTTATGTTGGTGTGCGGAAATTCTACATATTGGAAATTACTGGCATTAGCACAATGGCTGTCAAATGCAGATCCGAGAAATTTTTTGAGCGAGGGGAAGCCGACCTACCTTCCTTGACTTAATCTTGCAAAAATGTGTATGCCATATATAATTGGCGGAGGTCTGGCGGCGGCAGCCCCCAGAAGCCACAGCTTTCGTGGAATTTTGAAATAAAAGTTGCATTATAAAAGCAACTTTAAGCAACACTTTGTTGACGAATCTTGGTGATTGCGGGGCGTAGGGGCAGCAGTCCCAAGCATACATGTACACGGGGTCTCGGTCTGGGGGGGCTTGTCCCGAAATTTTCGACATTTTAGGGGGGTTCTTGTCCCAATATTTTGTCCCAAAATGTAAAATTTTTGCAAAATTCCGTTATTTTTAGCGATTTTTTCGTTTTTTGGTCATTTTTGAAGCATTTTACGACGATCTGAGGCGATTTTGGGGTTCAGAGACGGGTGCTTGTCCCGACGGGTCAAATCTGAGGGTGACCCCCCCAGACCCCCCCATGTACATCTGTGGTCCCAAGAGCTTTTGTAGAATTTTGAAATAAGTTTTGCATTGAAAAACTTAGTATTTCATCAACACTTGTTTAGGAACCTGGGTCATTGCTGAGATCTGGGACAGCAGTCCCCTGAAAATGCATAAATTTTTTATTTCTCGGGCAAAATTTGGTTAATTAAAGACGAAACAGAAATTTGTTAGCCGGCCATAAAATTCTAAGGGGCAAAATGTGTAAAATTTTTGTGTAAAAAATTGTGTAAAATTTTACAAAGAAAAAATTTCTGGGGCAAAAAATTTTCAACATCCTTCCTTGGTATATATATGCCCTTGTTACGTTATAATATATACACAAAATCATATCAGTGGCAGATCTAGAAATTTTTCAGCTTGGGTGGAGCAATTCTCCCGACTTGTGAGACAATTTAGTTTAGAAACGTAGATGCCGTAGTTTGTGGAGGTCTGAGAAGCTAGAGACTTATGGTTGTTGACAACGCATAACACGATTTTTAGAAAAATAAACCTCTAGCAATTTGAACAAAAATTACGCAAATCATGCGCCATTTGCCAAAACGCAGTATAAAAACCTGCCGCCGTTGATGATGCCGCCAGTGATGTCAGTAGATGCAGGGGTCTGGGGGCGGTAGCCCCCAGAATTTTTTTTCGATTTCGCATTAAAAACAGTGCATTTTCAGCATATCCCAGACCCATCGGACAGTGTGCATTATTGTGCAAAATTTTAATTTTTGTGTGCAAAATTTTAAAAAAGTGTGCATTTGCACAGGGTTTTGCACAAAAAAAAACCCTGTGTAAACATGATCAGAATCAGTTCTAAACTCGTGTATGGAGTTGTTTAGAGGGTGTTTTATTGCACACAAAAATTGGTACCAATTGAACCACCCTAAGCTCAGAAACTGGGGTGGGTTTTTTCCCGACAAACGGGGTGGGTTTTTTCCCGATTGGCTATAGCTGAAAGCGGCCAGTGCCATGTTCAATATTATTAAATGAAATCGCGCTTAGGTAGCATCTATAATCGCTCTGCGCACTTTTTTCAAAAAGATGAAAAATAATTTGGGCATTTGCGTCAGGCGACGCAAAATTTTTTGAGGAAAAAACACTGCCAACCCAATCCTGCTACTGTTTTGGACATGCTTCCAGCTATCGTTTGATAAATAATACTATTTAAATCTAATGTCTCCCTCTCTCGCGTATTATCTGAAGTAAAACTATTTGATTTGATATTTAAAACCAAAACCAACCCAGGGTGAATTGTTCGGCCAGGAAGCATTGCGTTTTTCAGGCAAAATCAATGGAGTTCTCTAGGCAGAAGTTCTATATGCAAAAGCTCATCCTGAAACACTGACAAAATTCAATCAAGTTTCAACATATATAAATTGAAGTTTATATATAGATAGTAGAAAAAAAGTAGAAAAATAGTAGAAAAAAGTAGAAAAACATTTTTTACGAAAATCCAAACAATTCAAATTTGTGACCAGAGAATGGATTTAGAATTCTAGAAAACATTAACACACACTTAGTTTTGTATCAAAAGTATAATTGACACAAAAACTGAAAAAGTAGAAAAAAAGTAGAAAAATTGTAAAAAATAGGAGAAAAAAAGTAGAAAAATTGTAGAAAAAAGTAGAAAAAAGTAGAAACTGGAAAAAATAAAAATTTGCAAAAATAGTAAAAAATGCAGTTGTTCGAAATCGAAACAAAAATGGCTATCAAGTAGGGATGGAAGTCTCGGTCTTGGTCTCGGTCTCGGTCTCGGTCAAAACCCGAGACTAGCCCAGTCTCGGTCTCGGTCTCGGTCTCGGTAGTCGAAAAGTCTCGGTTTGTACCCGGTCTCGGTTTTTCAAATCTGTGAAAAATTTTCCTGTGGTCCCCCCTTTGGTTTATGTTTTTGGCAGGAAATTTTTTTCGGAACCGTTCATTTCACCAAAATTTCACACCAAACAGTGAGATTCTGCCAATTTTTTCCGAAAACAACTTTGCCGTGGTTGTTTAGTTTATCAGTAAACACACTACATACACAAAAATGTATGTTTATGATTAGGTTTCTTATTTCATATTATCTTTCAAGTCTGCCTGCGTGATTATTATTATATTTTATTCTTTAGTATTAGTGTTTGGCTGGTCAACTTTTTCATACCATTTGGTGGCTTCACATACTTAACTGTAATTTCCAATTAGTATGAGTTTAGCGAAAAATAAAAAAAATCTGTGAAAGTTCAACTAAACGCACTACTAAGAACTATGCGGTGACACATGCAGCTCGGTATATAGATGAGAAGGGAAGACTGTACTCCCAACTAAAATTTAGTCCCAGGGGATTGATGGGGCTCCACTCACAGGGGTGTCACGCCGGAGGCAAAGAATGAAACAGCGTCACGGCGCGCAAGTCTATTTTTTTACCCAAACCCTTTCTATCTTGGGTGTATTTTAGCAAAACATTGGTAATTCCTATACAATCGGAGCTATTTTTAACTAAATTCGAGCCAAACAGTGTCAAAATTTGCTATTTTCTGGCAAGAACAAGGACAAATTGTGTCTGTTTTGGAACAGAGGTCAAAATTTCACAATATTCAAGAGGACATGGTCCCACAGTCCCACACAAACTGGGGATAGAACCAGCAATCTAACCAAAATTGTCCTGATGTAGCTGTTATTTATGTTCATAAGGTGTCTGACCATGGTCTTTTAGTATTACCTAAAAACTTGTAAAAAGTCATCAAATCAATAGGTGTAAAAATGGCAAAAAATGACCCACAGTCTCGGTTTTGGCGGTCTCGGAATTTGGTCTCGGTCTCGGTAGTCTCGGTTTCGTGGTCTCGGTCTCGGTCTCGGTCTCGGAAAAAAAACCGAGACTTCCATCCCTACTATCAAGACTTGAAAACATTGACAAAATTTTAATTTCGATGCCAAAAATTTAAATCTTTGAAAAAACCCAAAAGTAGGAAAAAAGTGGAAAAAAAGTAGATAAATCGTAGAAAAACAGTAGAAAAAATGTAGAAAAAAGTAGAAAACGGTTTTTTATTTTTTTCTACTCAGATTTTTTCCTGTGTCTCAGAAAATCCAAAAAATGAAAGGGGTTTCTTGAAGCAAAAATGCTTCCCCCAGGGTGCTCTACTCAAAAAAATAGGTCCACTATTCCCCCCAACTGCATTTAACCCAAAGTTTGGCCTACCTTCACTTCCAAAAACACTGAAAATGCGTTTTTCAACGGGTCAAACCTTAGAAATTTCAAATTTGTGGATAGGGGTTTATTTATTACAAAAAAGGCTTCCCTCAAGGGCAAGGTTTTTTTTGCGGACCACAGTGCGGACATCCGCAATTTTTTTGAGTCGTCCGCAATTTTTTTCAGCCGTCCGCAATGTGTCCGCATCCCGAAATTTCTCTAAAGGAAATATTTTTCTTGTGGTCCCCCTTGGTTTATCCCACTCCCAAAAAAATCTCCCCAATTGACCAAATTTACACTAAAGTTTCAAAAATTTCTCTTCGTGGGTTGTATATACATTCTAATTCATCACAACGGTGCAACTGAGGCGGGTGGGGAAAAATTCAAAGTGATATTTTTTCACCGTGAAAACACGTTTTTATAGGTTTTCGCATGCGCTGAGTTCATTTTTAGCACTTTCCAAGCGAAAAAACGTTGATTTATACATTTTCGAAAAATTTCAATTTTTGTCGAAAATCATCGTTTTTCGACATACTGGGGCTAATCATCGAAAATTATGACCAATACAGTCGTAATACGAGCCTGAAGTTTGATCGTCATAAATTAACAACTTTGCAACATATTTAGCTCAGTCATACTAAAAATCTTAATTTTGCCAACTAAAAAAAGACGCGAAATATGCATACTTAAATTGAGCTTACATATCAAAAGTTTTAGTTTCTTTTTGCGTAGACATTAAATTTATTACATTTATTATATTTTATTTATATATGTTATTTACGCCCCCAGACTCCTGCGATTGCTAACTCCCTTGGTCTCTTGTTGCCCGTCCCAAAAAATTCTCTGAAACGTCTCGAATAATGACGATTTTAGTAATTTTACGGCACCCAATGTCAAATTTTTTTGTAATATTTCCAACTTTTACAGCTTTTGGACCCTCACTGGCCCAAAAAAGGTGTACTTGTTGGTGTTTTGAGCCACTTTTCTTCACTTTGAGGTCTCACTTCACAAAAATTACCATTGTTTTTAACGAAATGTGCTAATAAGTGTTGCTTTTAGCGTTAAAAGTGCAATATTACCGCTTTTCTGGGTTCGCGTCTGGTGATAACCAAGCACAAAACGTAAACTAGCAAATTTACCATTTGCTCACCGATCTGAAATTTTACTCACTGAAATTGAAATTTTGCTCAATTTTAATCACGATTTAAAAAAAACCCTGTACAAGAGTATGTTATATACAGTCTGAAGTGACGTTATGTATATACTATCTTTTCTTTTAATTTTTCTGTCGGAAAATTTTTTTGATATGTCTCCAGTTGACCAAATTGGGTCTAAAAATTGAAAAAATCGCCATTTTTTTTCTGGGGGCTACTGTCCCCAGATTTCTGCAGCTTCTTGGAACAGTAATCTTGCGTTTGTACGGCGTTTTATGCCGTGTTAAAATTACTAAAAAGTACCTTTTCACCCATTACAAAAAATCGAAAAGTCATTCCCCCACTCGAAATTTTCTTCTAGGTATATACGCCA
Source organism: Trissonchulus sp. WLG1_4 (assembly GCA_030248245.1). NCBI lineage: Eukaryota > Metazoa > Nematoda > Enoplea > Enoplida > Ironidae > Trissonchulus > Trissonchulus sp. WLG1_4. Next base: position 20,651 of record JASANF010012746.1, on the reverse strand, counting down.
GATATATAGGTACATATGCACGTAGGTCGTAAATGTATATACCTCTAGAGGTATAAAAACGCGTATATTTGCTTCTATATAGGCGAAGAAAACGCATTTACAGTTTGCACAGAAAAATAAAATTTTGCACACTAAAATTAAAATTTGGCACAATTATGCACACAAAATTTTTTGAAAAAAAAACCCCTGGCACAAAGAGAAATCCTAACATAGATGCATGAATTTTGCCGACTGTCCGCAGAAAAATTTCTCCGTCCGCAAAAAAATTTGGCCGTCCGCAAAGTATCCGCACTTCGGATTTTCAAAAAAACCCTGCTCAAGGGGCCCTACGAAAAAGTAGGTCCACTGTTTTCCCCTCTCCTCAACTGCATAGTGCGTGCACTTATCCGGGTTTTCTGTGATGCGGTGAAGTATATATAGCATTAGCTTAGCGGCAGTCCAAGCTATCAGTTTATTATATTGTGTCGTTTGTAGTATGTATATTTGACGATTGTTAAGATTTCCCGTGCAGGCTTCTCTCGGGTGAGAATGCTGGCCTCTGCTCGACAAGGATACCGGCGATGTCTGCTGTCTTCTCGCAGTTGCTCACGATTGCGGGCGCTTACGACAAGGTATATTATAAAAATAAAAAAGACAGTGACGTACCCACAACACACTTTTGGGATGGGCATGGCTGTGTGAATTGTTTGTACTTTTTTGCAATTTCAACGCATAAAAAGTGACACACAATAGCAACTGTTTGTACTTTTTTGCAATTTCAACGCATAAAAAGTGACACACAATAGCACCTTTCGTATTGTCAACATACAAATATACCGACAATCAACATATATCTGTTTCTTTGACTCTGGGATCCTGTCAGGCTGTTCCCAGTGCTGGTATATAAGTGTCTACAAGGTTAATGTTGCTGAGTATACAATAGTGAAGGTAAAGTTGATAGCTGGAGCTGAGAGTGAAAAATATGACTATCCTCAGTGGCGTACCCAGAAAAAAATTTCGGGGGGGGGAATGACTTTTCGATTTTTTGTAATGGGTTAAAATGCACTTTTTAGCAATTTTAACACTCGTAAAACGCCTTACAAACGCAAGATTACTAAACCACAAGGCTGCAGGGGTCTGGGGGCGGCAGCCCCCAGAAAAAGAATAGGGAAAATTTTCGATTTCTTGGCCAAATTGTGTCAATTGGAGGCATATCAGAAAGTTTTTCCGGCCAGACCATAAAAACCAAAGGACACAAGGTTGCAGGGCTCTGGGGGCGGCAGCCCCCAGAAAAAAATTGGCGATTTTTCCAATTTTAAAGCCGAATTTGGTCAACTGGAGACGTATCAGAAATTTTTCCGACAAAATTTAAAACAGAAGATGGGAGTGTCATATTATCAGACGGTGTATATACTCCACAAGTAAATGTAGCATACTATACTCGTGCAGACATGCACATGCAGCATAATGTAATAGTTGTGTATACATGCATAGGTTTTGATGAGACAATAACGAGGAATAGTAAGTAGCGATCGACCGGAGGCTCCGGCTCTGGCTCCGGCCGGATTTGAGCCTCCGGCTCCGGCTCCGGCAAAAAAATTCTCTGTCGGAGCCGGAGAATTTTTCATTGTTGAAACTTTGACAAAAAGTTCAAATTTTGAGAAAAAAGACAAGGTTAACGAAGCGATTAGTCGTAGTTTATATTTTATACCATTACGTTCCGCTCTTTAATTTCAATTTCCTAGTAGGAAAAAGTTTCTGATACGTTTCCAATTAACGAATTTGACGTAAAATTCAACTTTCTCATTTTTGGAAGTGGCCGCCTCCATCTTTCAAGCTACGTGACTTAATGCGCATTCGACATTTAGCTTTGATGTTTTCCGCAGGTCAAAATTAGTGCAATGTTTGCACAATTTGTATGCGCTGCTATCTCGCAAATTTTTGTGTTAAAATAGCGAAAACTTCATTTTAAGCCTACTACAACAAAATCAAAAAGTGATTTCTTCAAAATCAAATTCTTTCCTGGCTGCGCCGCTGATATATACAAGCGTAGATGACAGGAGTAGGGGCCGGGGGGCGGTACTCCCAGACATTAACAGCAGTGTATCTTCTACAAAGTGCAATCATTTCCGAATTTATCTGCTTTTTGGGGATTATATACCCTTGTTGACAATTTCCTAAGGTTCGACGAAAAGGGGGGGCTCAGACGGACCCTCTGAACCACCTCCTGACTACGCCTTTGGCATCATAGTGCCATACTGGTCAGTGTGACAAAATTTTTGACTTTTATCAATGTTGATGAAAAACTGTGAGATCTCAGTGACCAGTGGCCAACTTCTGGTTGGATAGGTGTGTAAAGACATTTGAATACAAATGGGGCGGGATTGTTGATAAATTGAAGAATGCTGTTTCGAAAAAAATTGCAAAAAATTTGGTCAAACATGGTCATCATACTAATTGAAATTTTAAAAAAACACTGCCTCCGGCTCCGGCTCCGGCATTTTATATCCGGCTCCGACTCCGGCTCCGGCATTTTATATCCGGCTTCGGCTCCGGCTCCGGCAAAATTTTACCTCCGGTCGTTCGCTAATAGTAAGCCACATAGTCGCAGGGGTCTGGGGGCGGCAGCCCCCAGAAAAAAATTTGGGAAAATTTTTGATTTTTAGGAAAAATTTAGTCCATTGGAGACGTATCAGAAAATTTTTCCGGCCGGACCATAAAAACCAAAGGGGGGACCCTTGTGTAAAAAATCACTGGGGAAAAATTTCGGGGTGGGGGGGGAATTCCCCCCATTTCCCCCCCTGGGTACGACCTTGACTATCCTTAATCGTATCAGACAGTTTATTGTTTCCAGACACCCCCTGTGCAGCGTGGCGGCAGCAACAGCAGAGACTTCAGCAGGCCCCCTCGCGGCTACAGTTTCAGAGAGCGGCAGGACTTCTGCACTGTACGTTTGGCTATATCGATTTGAGCTGGATTGCGCCTATGCAGCCCCTAAACCTCTAAAAATTTGTTAGCTTTCTTGTGCATGAGTTTGACTTGAGTGAAATGTAGCGAATTATATTTCCTTTCAGGTCCCGGCGTCGAGTCTTTGGTGGTTCACGCCCCTCCTCTGAGTCCAACCCTCGCCTGGAGTTGCTGATTTCCGAATTCCAACGATCTGGGCGCGTCTTCAGACACCAACTGGATGCCGCTTTGGCCCATTTCAGACAGTCGGACGGTTAGCACCTTTTATCATTTTTTGACAATTTTTGACAAAAAAATAATGTGGCCTCTAGCTCTAACGTCATGATGCTGATTCCCATGCCTATCGTCTTTTCATGTTGTGTTTGTTGTTTTCAACTTGTGCTTTTTTCATTTACCAGAAAAATTGAACGGTCGCCAGGCGCTGTTTCTGTTGCGGGCCTGTGGATCTGGACTGGTGGACGAGACCCCGGAGGAACGCACCAAGCTGGTTTTGGCTGTCTGGAGAATGCTGGAAAAGCAAGGTGGCAATGGCAACACTGCTCCATAGTGTTTTTTGGAGCAGAAGTTTTATGAGGGGACTGCTTACGTTATGGATAAGGCGCACTAATGTCACGATGAGACGCGAATTTATAAATGGATTGTATGTGTGCGTAGTGCATAAGGCTGTATTGGTGCGGAATTTTGTAGAAAAGAAAAAAAAAGGAAAAACCGTACCACAGACTGACGCATATGTAGCTCACTATTGAGAAATTGTGGGAACTTTGCTATAAATATTTAAGTTCGATATGGCAACATACATAGCCCGTGCGAGGTTTAAACCTTCCCCCTTCCTCAGAAGACAAGAAAGACTTCACCACCCCTCAGACAGGTGCTTCACCACCACCACCACCCCCCCAAAAAAATGTCTTGACAGTATATATATATATACCAGACGACGCTAAGATCGGTGGCTCACTAAGCAAAACCGGCCGGAAAAGTTGCTCCCCCCAGAACTTGCTAGCTGGCCGCGTATGTATGGGAACATTCCCTTTGAAATCGTGAGGGTTGCTACAATATTGAGGGCGCCCCAAGCCTCACCAAAACTATGTCATTTGGTAGTAGATTGCTTGTTAGAGATTTCATTTTCCTTTTTCAGGATTCAAATGTGATGTGGGACATTACAACAATCTGCTGAAAGCTCACTTGGAAAATAATCACAAATTTTCACCTCACGATTTTCTAGCCCATTTGAAGCAGATGCAAGTGCAGCCGAACCGGGTTAGTGGAAATATCTAATCGTCTATATAAATGTTGTAATTTTTGTAAAGTTAAATGAATAAATTTGATTTATTAAATTAATTAAATTTGTTAAATTTGATACGATCTTAGCAAGTTGTGTGACGTGGTCAGTTGAAGAAATCGGAGTAGGGATATATATGTTATAAATGAGAATTAGGGCCTATGAGACTCGGGGGCTGTGGTGTAGTGGTTAGCATGCCTGACTTCGAAGCAGGTGGCCCGGGTGCGATTCCAGGCGCCTCCATCTCTTTCATTCTTTCTAAATTGGGGCATCCTCTTTCTATTCAACATAGTGGCGACCGTGACATAGGACGGAGAGGATAGGGCCCGGTCCTCAGGACAGCCTTATCCCCGAACCGTCTTCGGAGGTGGGTTAGGAGCCCCATACCCTGGGTTGAGGTTGGCACTTCAACCCTTACGGTACTCGTGCTGTGTGCTGTATGGATGTGTACATAGTCTCTTTCTGATTGGTCCCTCGGTTATGGGTAATCCGAAAAACCCTCGGTTTCCGTTAGGGGTGAACCGGAGAAAACTCTCGGTTTCGGTTAAGGGTGAGCCGGTTAAAACCCTCGGTATTGGTTGAGAATCGTTCTGGGTCGATCGAGAAACCCTGTGGTTGCGGGTGAGCCAGGAAACCCTGAGTGTGGTATGATTGAAGTAGGCTTGGAGGCCTACGTGTGAATGTGCTCCGCCCTTGAGGCATCGGGTTCGCCCCGGGAGCATGAGTATCGACCGAGTATCGTTGCAGGGTCGCAACGATGTTCGAAGGGGGGACCCTGTTATAAATGAGAATTAGGGCCTATGAGACTCGGGGGCTGTGGTGTAGTGGTTAGCATGCCTGACTTCGAAGCAGGTGGTCCGGGTTCGATTCCCGGCGCCTCCATCTCTTTCATTCTTTCTAAATTGGGGCATCCTCTTTCTTTCAACATATAAGGGACAGTACAGATTTTTCGGAAATTTTGTGGTTTTTTTTCAATGGAAACCAATCTTGAAGTTAAGTCTACATTGGTTAAGTTTTGGTGGTAGGCTGCTTTTCTGCCGAAGTTCCGACGTGTCTGGTTATTTTTTTAAATCGTAATAATTGAGGGATAAGAAATTTCATTGTTTGTTGTTTTTCAATATTGTTCTAGGTTCTAACATCATGCCACACAAAAACTGTTAGGGTTTTTGGTTTTTTTATAAAAGCGAAACTTTTGCACAGAACTTTTCGTTTAGTGTTGAATTTCCTAGCGTAAAGTAAATTTTTAGTCTAGATTAGAATAGCATTGATACGGTACACAGTAGTTTTTCAAAATTTGTTTTTTAGCTAACGTTTTGTCATCTCATTGAAGCTTGCTGTCGAGAGGGAGAAATGGACCAAACGGGGTCAGTCAGCGAAACTCTTAAGCCCGGTTTACATTACTTGTTTCTTGATATTTTTTATGATTTTTTGTTCACACAGGTACTTGACGTGGCATGGCATACATGGCTTAAAAATATTATGATTTTTTTACAATTGAGAACCGATTTTTAGTTGTTAATCCTAGTTTTACAGCTCTCCGAACCTTTTTTTTCAAATAGAAAAATAGAATATCATTAGGGAACGGTTTATGACGATTGCGTTTGCGATAACTTGTTCGGGATTTACATTTCAGTACTGATTACAGCCGTTTTTTGCGCTAGTAGTAAATTTGTTTTTTTCCAGTGTGCTATTGGAAGATATGAAACAATGCGGCATGGCACTAAATGAGCCGATTTTGAACACCTTGCTGCTGGGATATCTCCGGGCTGGGTAGGTTGCTTTTTTTTATTTTTATCTATATCTATTTGCGTATTTATGTTTGCTTGGAAAGCAATATTGTTTGACTGTTAGATAAAGGCAGAGGTATTGTCATGATTAAAGTGCGGCTGATTCAGCGCTTGGGTGCTGTGTGTGCTGTCTTAAGATCCAGCATTTTTTTGATCAGAGTTCAAAACTTCACAAATGAAGCTAAAACGACCTGTAGTACAGATATCAGCGCCAAAAAACTAGAATAAAAATTGTAGGAGGGAAGACAAAATAAAGTTGGGGGGGGGGCGGGAAAAACACCAGCAAAGTAGCAGGAAAATGGAATCGAACTTCAACCGACTATTAGTCCAGTGTCTTTTACCATTTATTGACAGGTAATAGCTAGTCTTATTTGTTGTAAACGTTATCAAGAGAAAAAACTACGCTGAGGTTATAGTTATTTTTTATTTGAAAATAATTATAAAAGATTTTTTTTCAGAGATGATGGTGGCGTGGAAAGTATCCGTAAAATGCTGACGTGAGTTTCGTTTTTTATTAACTTTTTACCATCCATCCTCTTGACTATAGATTTATTTTTAAAAGTATTTTATTAATCTAGAAATATATTAACCTATCCAATAATATTTTTTCGCTCACAACCACTACAATTTTTGATATATTTACGTCATTTGTGTGTGTGTGTTGTATATATTTTTAATCCGAAATTAATTTTTATTATTTTTTAATTAATAATCGTTTCGGATTGAGTTCTGATTAATTGTTTTAAGTGGTTCATCGCGTACTAAAGCGTGGCGTAGCTCATAGTATTCCATGTATACTATAAAAACTCCACACTTTTATTAATTGTTCCTAATCTGATCTATCTTCCAAAATATCTAGTTCGCTAAATCCTATTTTGTATAGTATAAGGCGCACGGGCTTTTTCTGTTACTTGTTACTTCATTTGCATTCATACAATATGTACATGGGGTCTCGGTCTGGGGGGGGGGTTGTCCCGGGTTTTTCGAAATTTTGGGGAGGGGGCTTGTCCCGACGTTTTGGGGGCTTGAACTAACAATAACGCAACGATTTCCATTTTTTGCCTAAAAATGAAAATTTTTTGAAAACGTTGGATATTTTTTTAGCTTTTTTTCGCTTTTTGCCGATTTTTCAATCACTTTGCAGCGATCTGGAGCAATTTTTGGGTTTTTTGGCACCGTTTTTAGCACCAAGGTGGGGGCTTGTGCCTATGGGTCAAAATCTGAGGGGGGTTGTCCCGATGGGTCAAAATTTGAGGGGGCTTGTCCCGGTCTCTCAAGCCACCTCCCAAACCCAAACCCCCCCATGTACAGCTGCGTTTACATTAATTTGACTATCAATTGTTTTAGAGATAATGGCAGTGGCATGAGTGCGGAGACGTATGGGAGTCTGTTGCAGGGTTACGCCGAGAGAGGGGATTTGGAGCTACTTAATCAGGTAAGCTTTGGAATACTTTTTAAGGAAGGACAAGAACAAGACATCAAGACACAAGGACAGGGACAAGGACAAAACCTAGGGACGAGATAGACTTCTTTCAGCTAGGACATGGTCCGTCGGAGCAGTTTTTGTACAGCCTTTGATAGTTCGTGCAGCTTGACTGTCCAGAACTGATAGCCGATTCACGTTAGAGCGTGCAGCGAAGGGCAGCCAGGTGCCGGCGCAGAAGGTTAGAACCGAGCGAACAAAGCCAAGGTATAGTGTGCGCAAAGTCTCCCTTTGGCAGCCCCTGTCGGTAAAGTAACCTCATTCCACTCTCCATAACCCTATAACAGCAGTGGCATACGAAAAAGCTCTGCGCGCCGCAAATGATAATCCAGTCAATGCCCTAGCCCGGACCGCAGTCCGCCGCAGGCTGAAATCAGTAACATGCTGGCGGGCAACAGCGGAGGCGGTGGTGGACGAGGCAGGACTAGCCGGCCCAGGCTGGGAACCCCTGCCGCCCTCACCTGTCCCCCCCTGGGAGCGCACGGGCGCTGTCAGCTTCAGAAACGAATTAGTGGATCAAATCAAGAGGAAAGAGCCAGCCAATGCAAAACTCAGCGCAGCAAACAGAACGATAGCCAGCCTATCCAGCGCCGACTTGGTTATCTGGACGGACGGATCAGCTGAAAGGGGAACCGGTAACGGCGGATCTGGCATCTTAAATCGAGGAACCGGATAACACTGCCATCGCACAAATCTCGCTCCCTGCCGGCCGATTCTGCTCTATTTATACGACCGAAATGAGGGCAGTCAAGGCGGCGTGCGAGTGGCTCACTAGCCACGAAGAACCTGCAAAATAATAGTCAATAGCCGGAAAAACCGAGATACGGTTTTGCCTCGATCCCAAATCTGTGATCGACCGCCTAGCTTCCGGCCCTATGAAACAGACAGACGAAAGTGGTGCTGCAGTATGGAGGCTTCTGGCGGACCCAAAGCTGGCGGACAAGCATCTCCTCCTCCAGTGGGTGCCCAGTCACTGCTCGCTCAGAGGCAGTGACACTGCGGACGAGCTCGCGAAGCTGGGCTCTCTCTAGCCTTCTCGCTAGCTTTAGACTTCTCTAGGCTCCTGAGAGCAGTGGTCTCTGATGCTGACCTTGCTCGAGGACGGAAGGGGAATCAGCTTGCATTGTGTTGCTTTTTTCTCGCCTAGCTAGGCAACATCATTCTGTTTTAAAGGTGCCATGACTTGCCTGTGATAATATCATAATACTTAGCAGGTGTGTCAGGTACCTGGATGCGGCGGATGCATCCTCATGCAAAAATAGCACCAATGCAAGTCGCCGGTGTGGTGGTGTGTCGCAGGCTGGCCTGGTCAAATGACTTGCACATTCCCTCGGTGTACGTCTGTATCCGCGCCACTATTCTGCTGGAGGCCTGGAGCGTTGCAAAACGCTGTGCTCCTCTGCTTTTTGCATGAGTAGTTAACACGGTTAATTAAATAGCCTGGACCACCTTGGTTCGGGATGACGACGGGTTCCGTAGGCTTCACCCTCTTTGTGGTGTCGTTTCCATGCACGGTTAAAAGCCCTGACTGAATCTTGGCTGGAATGACGGGCCCTGTGGCCGCCCTTGTGGTGAGTCTTCAGGTAACACAGCAGTCTGACAGCAGTGTGTCTTCACGTACTGTCTGGAACTGTGGCGGCGTACAGGTTCTTTATGAACTGCATATAGCCATGCGGCTGACGTCCGAGAAGTGGACAGACAGACAAGTTGGGGTCTACTGAACGCCAAGACACGACACCGATTGACATGAAAACAGCCAAAGCCGTCATTGCAAGACATACAAAATGGCACCAGGAACTCAGTGATAATGGCGGCCCCCCCCTTAGGACTGCGCGTCAACTGGGAGGAAGAAAAAAGACTGAGCAGGCTTGAAAGGCGAACTCTGGCACAATTCAGAGCGCACGGCCACTCCCCCTTCCTAGCAAGCTATCGGGCCCGTTTTAACCTGGGCCAGGCTCCCCCAACTGCCCAAGGTGAGGGGAAGAGGACGAAACCGCTGAACACATTATTCAGCGCTGCCCGGCGCTGGCCGGACCCCGAGTGCGTATCCTGGGTTTGGATCCCGGGATGGAAATGCTGGCTGATCACCCCGGTAGGGTGGCCCTGGCCCAATACCTGAGAGAGATCGGCCTTTTCCAAGGTCGACGCATATAGCGGGAAAACCGCTGCACGCCCGAAGAGAAGAAGAAGAAGATAGACTTCTTTTATGTTTTGCTAACAGGTTCTTATGGTTTGCTATCTGTCAAGCAACTTTCTTCTAGGCCGATAAACGGGTTTTCTCGTAGATCAAACATTACGTATTCGGTCGTTCTAGTATGAACCTTATTTTAACGGGTATAGTTACGTATTTTAAATGTCTATTTAGAGTTTTTTCATTATTTCTGGCTAGCGGGAACCGGGCTTAAGCTATTTTTCTAAACTATTATTGATTTATACATTCAGTCAAAACTCTATTTATTTTATTATGTGTATAATATTTATATACTCATTCTAAACTTTTTATTTTATTATTTGTATAGTTATATATTATATATTAATTCTAAACTCCCCCACCTGTTTTTTCTATGGATTTATATATATTTTTTATATATTTATTTATTTTTTATATTTTTTCAGACCTTGTCAGAAGCCAGGTCGGCCGAAGTCTCTCTGCCCGACTCTGTCTATCTGAACACCATTTACCAGCTGGGGGTCAAAGGTCACACGGAGACAGCCCTGACCCTATTGGCCGAAGTGCCCAAACGAATGGGCTACGGCTGGCTGGCGTATGCGACCGTCAGTCGTCTGGCGTCCGCAGGGGCCTTGGATTTAGCCCTGGCCACCCTTAAGACCATGAACCCCCCCGTGAATCAGGAGGGTGCCGTCAGTCAGAGTCGCGGCAACTTTCTGCTCAGACATATGGTTAAAAGTGATCAGGTGGGGTTTTTTGAGGCTTTCATGTGATACTAGTCTTTGCCCCCCCCCCACACACACACACTTAGCTGTTTTTATTTGTTTTATTTTGGGTAAATTGTTTGTAGGACTAGGAATAATATTTATGGATTATATTATTTAAAGTACTTTTTTAATTAGTTTATATAGATGACTAGATGAGATTCAAAATAATTTTGCTAAAACAACAGTTTACACGATTAAAGTAGCTGAGTCTCAGACATGCTGTTAGCATCTTATGCTTTGATTGTTTTCAATTATGAATGGATAAGGCTACGAGTCCATGATCGAAAGCCATTGTTCTTATTCGAGCCGCACGGGCAAAATATGCTATAACACTAGCGCTCCGCCTCCGACAATTGAAACCTGTTGAGTCTGTTTGAATGATTGTCTATCACATACATGTAACTGGGTCTAGATTTGAGGGGGGAGGGGCGCCTTCCGTCAAATTTTGGGGACCCTGTCCCTCTGATCGACCACAAATACGCGAAATTTAGTAACCCAAAAGATTCCGTTTTCACTAAATTTTGCTCAAATTTTCGGGACCTTGTCTTCCGACCCCTAGATTTGGGGGGTGGGGGTTCCCACATCCCCTCCCTTCATACATGTATGCCTCCTCCCTTCTTCGCTAAAAATATGTTGGAACGCCCCTCCCCAAACTATTGAAACCTGTTGAGTCTGTTCGAAACAATACATTGTCTATCATCATCATTTTCAGGCAGCGTCTGACGTGCTGTCAATTTGTGGTCGTATGGAGGCGGAAGGCTTGAACACAGAGGCCCACGAGAATGCCCTTCACTTTGCTCTGCGGCACTGCAAGCTGGACACGGCGCGGGCTCTGCTGAAAGCTCTGCACCAGCTGGGACGACCGGCCCCGGAACATTGCCACTTCCCGGTCATGACTATGGCTGCCCGGACCGGAAAGCCTGAAGGTGCGGTAGTATATATGGGATGGGGGGTCGAGGGATATGGGATTTAGTTTGGAAAAGACGGGCAAATTTTATTTGAGACTGATTCTTTGATTGGATTAAGCGGATTAGATTGGCAGACTTGTTTGAGACCGCTTCGACTAATATTGAGTAAAACTACGATTGAGTTAAAATAAAAAATTATTGTTTAGGTATGAAAAAATATTTTGAAAGGAAATAGAATTAGTCGCATTATGACTTTGTTATAATACACTATATTAAGCAAAGTAATATAATTAATTAATTTTGGGTCTGTAATTTTGGGCCAGAAAATATTTTTCAAACACCCAATTAATGTTTTGAAATTATGTTTAAAAAAGTTTTTTGTTTTTTTAAATGACCCATCAATTGTTTTTATGCAGTTAAATGATTGTTTTTTCAATCTGTTCTTTTCAGAGCTGGTCTCAGTGTTCCAGGATCTCTACAGCTACACCCAGACCCCCCTGAAAATCGGCAATCTGTCCGATTTTGTCGTGCCCAACTGTCGTCTGCCTGTGGGGGAACTGTTGAAGGCTTTCCTACGGGTCCCCCCCGAATCCCTGGGGAGGCCTGGGCCCGAAGCTATCCAGGACGCCATACTGAACGCCTGTCTGGTGGACGCCCTGCAAAGGGGGGACCTGATGGCAGCGGACGCAATTGTGGAGTGGAATGGATTTAGACCCAGGGTCCCCCATCTTCTCCCACTGCTGGCGCCCTCGGCTATTGTCACTGGATCCACGCAGACGGCTTTGAAAGTTTGTAAATGGGGGGGGGGGTGGGGTTTGCTATCCTAAATTGCATTTTTAGATTGATGGATAGTTTGCAAATGACAGCACAACGATAGCACGCAGGGGGTTTGTGGGGATGGAGGTCAGGGACCCCCTATGATTTTATTCCTTATGTCTTTCCCTCTTTTCCATATTTTTCCTTATATCCCCTATGATTATGGATTTCGGTACTTACTACAAAAGCCTAAATAGGGTTATTGCATTAGATTGAAGGATTGTTTAATTTATTAATTTAAATGTTATTTAATTCAATAACATTTCAGCACGATAGCTTAACGAAGGGTTTATTCGGGGGGGGGGGGCAGGTGGAGGGGTAGGGTGTAGGGACCCCTTAAAAATTTTCAGATTTTGATACAAACTACAACAGCTAGCAAAATTTGAGCCAAGAACAAGAGAGCATCATGTGAGATTAATTGTGCACATTGGTACATGGATGCACAAAGGCCGGAGAAATATTACTGTAGCCACTAGCCAGTTTGCAAGGGTTATAGAGATAGTGACCCTGTGCATTAGGACAATTAAGGCGCTAATAAAATTTAGCTATAGTACAAGGACAGTGAAAATTTGAAGGACCCCCTCGTGCATTTGACCCGCGTGTTAATTTATGAGTTTGTTGGCATTTTTTACACCAGTTTCGATTTTTTTTCGAGTATTTATTTTTAGATTTTGCTTCGTATCCGCAACGCACCTTTGAGAGGATCTGAAGATTCTATTGAACGTACGATTTGAAATATAATTAACTTATGAAACTTTTTAAACATTATTTATTTAATCAATTTTTATTTTTATGGATATTAATTAAATTTATTAAAAATTTATAAATTAGAAAAACAGCAGATAATATTGAAGCAACACGCTGAAATTTGCCAGTTTATGGCTTATTTGGATTATCTAAGTGACAATATTATCGGGCTAACGTTAATCTGATGCTTCTTTATTAATAATCAAATAATTTTAAATTTAATCTGCTGAATTTAATTTTGCATTCAAACGAATTTGGGTCGCTTCATACTTACAGCCGTATCTCCGTTCAGTCGGCAAAATTACGAAAACATTACGCCACAATCCAATTTCATACACTATTAGTGGCATGACTATTTGGTAATTTTGCCGGCTGTACGGACATACGGATGTAAGTATGAATCGAGCCTAATTATTGTCGTTTCAGACATCACAGCATCGGTGCTTTCGAGATTTCTCTACGCCGCCAAAGATAATCCTATCACAGTGCAGGCTTTACAGGACTTTGCTAACAATGTACATTCGGAGACTGGCTTTTTTTATAAACTAGATTATTTAACTAATTATTAATTTATTAATTAGTTACATATTTATTGACCAATGGATTACTTGACTTTGAATTTTGATGAAGTAGATTAGATTAAATTAATTGATGTTTGATTTTGAATTTTGATGAAGTAGATTAGATTAAATTAATTGATGTTTGATTTCTTTGATTAAGTAGATTCGATAATTGATTTTGAATTTGATTCAGTAGATTAGATTAAATTAAGTGACTTTTACTTTTCATTGGATTGAATTAATTGACTTTACATTGGATTAAGTAGGTGTTAGATGAATTGCATTGGAATTAGATTAAACGGACTCGAGTAATTAAATGGAAGTTAATTAAGATTAAGCAAGATCTACAGAATTTGAGCGAATTAAGAGGATTATAGGCGGAACAACTACTGGAATTTGAAAAAAAATTGCGATTTAGAAATGGGCCGAACTTCGACAGGCATTGTAAAAAATGTCTGTCTAAGGAGATCTATGTATTTAATATTTTTTTAGCATTTTATTTAGGATCCATTCAATTATTTTTCTGCTTTTTTAGGATTTATTCATTAACAAAGAGACTGTTGATCAAATTAGAAATAATATGACACTTAGTCCAGAGTTGGATAAGGTGGGTACGATGTTTTTTAATACGAATAGTGGTTCTTCTAACATTGTCTTTTAAATTTTTAATTTTAAGTTGTTTTAAAGTTTTAAATTTTAATTGTTAATCCTTCTTGTAAATAATGGATGAAGACAATGGAGATGCAAAGTTTTTTGTAGTTTTATCTTCATAAAATAATTCCTGTCATTTATGTTTAGTTTGTGTAGATAAATACTTTTTACGTTGAATAATAAATATTTTTTAATTGTTATTGAATGGATTAAAACCGGTAATATTTTGTTATTTTTAGGCCCTAACTGATTTGGTACAAACAGGACCAGTTAGTCACACGGTGCGTTTAATTAATATTAATATATTGCTGATCGCCCTTTATATCAGTTATTTTTTGTCATTTGCGTCTATTTCGGTTTCTAAAAAATGGGGGGGGGCTTGTCAAAGAATCTGGTTTTTCTTCTATCTTTCCTCATACATGTTTGAAGCAGGGTTTTTTCAAAAAAATCGAGCAAAATTTCAATTTCAGTGGCAAAATTTCAGATCGGTGAGTAAATCGTAAATTTGCTAGTTTACGTTTTATGCTTGGTTATCGCCAGACGCGTGCCCAGAAAAAACGGAATTAATGCACTTTTAACGTCAAAAGCGACACCTATTAGCACATTTTGTTAAAAAATAACGTTAATTTTTTTGTGAAGTGAGACTGGAGCTCAAAACACCAAAAAGTATATACACCTTTGTTGGACCAGTGAGGGTCCAAATGCTATCAAATTTGGAAAATTATTAGGCCAAATTTGGTCAATTGGAGACATATATCAGAAATGTGTTTCGGCCGAGCGATAAAAACCAATGGAGGGACCCTTGTTAACAATTTCTTCAGGTTCGACTAAAAAGGGGGGGTCGTTACCCCCCCCCCTCCTGGCTACGCCCTTGCATGCATATAATATGCTTTCGTGAAAGATAAAAGCAAGGAATACTAAGCCATGGAGTTGCAGGGGTCTGGGGGCCGCAGCCCCCAGAAAAAAATGGAGAAATTTCTGATTTTTAGGCCAAATTTTGTCAATTGAAGACCTTTCGGAATTTTTTTTCAGCCGACCATAAAAAACCATAAGGGCGTTCCTTCAGAGCGGTGAACAGAATTTGAGCTAAATTTCAATTTTGGCGAGCAAAATTTCAAAATCTTGAGCATTTGCCCCGTATTTTGCCCAAAAAAACTCCTGGTTTGAAGTAAAAAAAGTAGTTTTGAGAAATTAATTGACAATAATTAGATAATCATAGGCTTCACTTTTTTATTTATTTTTTTTATTTTAGGAAAGGCCAAGACGCTCTGCTTTTAGATCCTTCGGACTGCAGGTATTGATCTACTGCATGCATTTGATATAATTTTTTATAATTTTTCGTGGAATTTTAACTGTTCGAGAGTACTTCTGGATATCTCAAGATGTTTTCATCAGTTTCTTTTGGACGTGATAATTTTTTTTGAAAGTTTTCAGTTGTCAGTCTGTTTTTTAGACGGAAGTTTTGCGAATAAAACCAGTTTTTAACCCTTCAGTGGATTTTACATTTATTTTTTTAAATCTATTTGTAATTTTCAGATGGAATCGGACGAGCCAAATCAACGAAATTTATCTGCGCTTTGCCGCGCCAAGGTAAGCAGCGTCTGTTCATAATTTGGATTAACTAGATTAGATTAACTTAATTATTTTAAGACCCATTCCTTTTATTTTCAGTTTTCTCTTTTTAGAATAGCTGCTTATTTTTAGTGGTGGGCGGAGGCTGAGGGGGGGAGGGCGTCCCGCCCTTTTGGTCCGCCCCCCCCCCCAATTTCAAATGGGGTGCCCCCCATAGCACGAAATTTTTTCCTAAAGGATTTTTTAGCGACTTTTTAGCTGTAGCGATGTCACTGTGGTACGGTTTCTGGATCGTTTTTGTTCAATTTGGTAGCAGTGTCGCTATAATAGCGTACATAACCATAACATTTTAACGTATGCATAAGAACAATTTTTTTCGCGGAAAAATATATAGTGCTTTATAGTGAATTTGCTGCGCCCCCATTTTGGTCGGTGTCCCCCACTATCCATAGGGGAGGGGGGGAGGGCAGCCACCCCCATAAAATTTTGCCAAAAAATATGCCAGAATAGTTTTTTTTTAATTTTTGTATGACTAAACGGTTGAAAAATCATGCTCAAAGATGCGGTTTCTAAACCTTCAGATTAAACTTATATAGCCCACTGCTTTTTACTCTGAAAGCTAAATGGCTTAACCGAACGGGCTTGGCTATGAACGCTAATATCATGCGTGCATAAAAAGTCGTTTGAGTCTAATGTTAGTTAACAAATGTTTTCGAACTAAAATTAAGCAGCTGTCTTATTGCAACTTTAGCGTCTGTTGTTTAATCGTGTTTTTTTAGCAAGTTGATAAAGTGGAAGCTATGATTTCGGGAGAGGCGGGGAAATCACTGCTGCAAGTTCCCTCCAATGTGGCCCTGATTTGTAAAATGTACTTGGACACGGAGAATCTCCCCAAGGCTTTGGAGTATAAACAGAAACTGTAAGATTATATTTTTCTTTTTCTCTTTTTTATATTTATTTTTTGTATGTTTAGTATTTTGTGTCTTTATTTTATTGGTCTAGCTTTTAATAAGTTTAAATGCTAAACTACTAGTGCTGAAGTTTCGTAGTAGTAAATTTAGTACCTAAGTTGTTTTTTATTACTTAAGTATTCGTAGCTTGTTGCAGAGCCGAAGTAAAGGGCAGCCATATTGCTCCTCACTGGATTGTGCAGCTGGCCAATTTGTTGTGTAAAAACGATCGAACTGACGGTAATATTCTGACATCTTGGTTTTTTCCATAATTGCAATTTCCTTGATTGTGATTCGTTAAGTCGGGTCTCAGGTGATGATATGATAGATATTCATCGTTTTCAATTTAGTGACTAGCATAGATGCGCATAAGGGGCGGGGTAATGGAGGGTATCCATTTATCCTCCCTTTAGGTTGGCCCCTTCAGACAGAAGGTACCCTCCCCTTTCATAGTTGAAAAGGTGCCCCAAAAATAAGTTGAAGATCGAAAAATCGCGAACATTTTAAATTTTACCTGTATCATTCTTATTTTATGAATTGGCCCTTGTCATTATTTTGTCATCAGTTTGTAAATAATAACCACTATTTTTATTTGCTTAATTTGTTTATTTATTTATTTTGTCAGAAGCCTTACAGCTGCTGTCACATCTGCCTATATTATTCTTATTACTTAGTCATCGGTTTGTGACCAGTAGCCACTGTTTACTTTGTATTTGCTTCTTTATTTATTTATTTATTTTTTTATTTATGTTGTCAGAAGCTCTACAGCTGCTGTCGGAGACGCCGGTTCCGGCCGCCAGCCCCAGTGGTGGTGGCTTGACACCCACCGTCGCCGGGCCGCCGGACGCCGCTCGACAAATGGGCCGGCTACTCGCGACTTTGGCCGAGCGATCCGGGCCTGAGCTAGTCGCCCGCTTTCTGGACACTCTGATCAGCCAAGGCTTTGCCCAACCAGACCATAACCCAAGTCTGTGGCGGCATCTGGTTCAAGCTCATTTGCATAGGGGCGATAAGGCGGGTGCCCTGGCAGCCTATGAGCAAGTTGCCCAGAGCCATAATGTGGCCACCAATCGCCTGGCAGTGTTTGCTGCGTTGGCAGACGATCCTGTTGAGTTGGCTAAAGGTGGGGTGGTAACTGGGGCCGGGCCTTATCTAAGATTGGATATAGCAGATTAGATTTAAATAAAATAAATAAAATAATTCTGCTGATAACACAGCACAAAAGGAAAATAGCCGGCTGAAATTTCGCCCTGCATGGCTTACATACATTATCTCGGTATGTGCCAAGTTTCAGCAAATTACGTGTAACTGACGCTGTGTTATTGATGAATTAAAGTTAAATATAATCCGATAAATCCAATTTTGGATAAGACCGTCGGTTTTGGGCAGATATTTAGAGGTTGGGGTTGTAGCTTCTTCTTTGATTGGAAAGACAGATGAAAGGTGGAGGCACTAAGCTTACAGTGAGATAGTGTGATATATTGCATTATAAACGAGTTCGTCCTCATGCATTAATGACTGTTCATATAAAGTTTCATAATTAATATAGGCCATTGTTAAAGAAAAAATTATTTGAAGATATTGTTTTGGCTGTGTAAAATTTAGAAATACAACAAAAACCAATTGGTTAGAACCTTGCTTTTTTTATGCAGTTATAAAGCTCTATCAGACTGGCTTTATAAGCTATTTTTCATCAGTTGAAAAGTTTGTTGGTACGAACAAGTATAGAGAGTGTCTTCTACTTTATAATTGTTTTTAGACTTGCGGATGAGAGCTGTTTTACAGCTGTTGACCCAAACTATTCTGACCAACGGACAAGTGTGAAAATTATAGCAGCTGTTTTTTTGTGTTTTCTGCAGCCTTCGAGATCTCCCAGCGGTGTCACGGAAAACTGGCGACCCAGCGAGATTTGGCCTTTGCTCTTGTCCTCAGTGGCCAAATGGACAAGGCCAAAACTGCACTCAGTGTATGCGATCGTTTGCTAGAGTTGCTAAGACCTAATTTGCATAGGTTTTAAACATACATTGGGTGGGGGGGGGCAATTTTGCTCGACCCGCTGCTTTGGCATACATAGTAAAACTTGTTTCAATACAGTGTGTGATTTACAGTTTTTTAAGTGAACCGCAGCTCTTTTGAACCATAGATTATTTTGCTAAGGTTGCTGTTTAAAGTTTCGAATTATTGCATTATGTTATCGAGCAAAGTTTTGCAGTTTAAAATGCGAATAGTTTTCATTGAATTTTATTGGTGCGTCCTCACATTTTTACTTGACCCCTCCTCCCTGCTTTCAGATTGCAAAAATGCCAAACAGTAGACCATACGTGGGTGGGGGGTTTAACCCCCCCCCCCAGACAGACAGGTGCTTTACCAACCGCCCCCCTCCCCGCCCAGAATGTTTTAAGACAGCTCACGATGCCAAAATCGGTGGTTCACGAAAGAAAAAAAGGGGGAAAGTTGATTCGCAGTCCCCCCCCCCCTCAAAAAATTTGCTGCCTACCCACATATGCAGTAGAGTAATAATATTATTAAAAAATAATATTGATCATCAAAAAATAATCACTGTGTTTTTTTCAGGGACTCGAAGGAATGATCACCCATTCTCAAATGACTAATTTCATTAATTATTTGGTGAACAGGAATAAGGTATGTATATCGAATACGGTATGGCACAGTAAAGTCATCATATTATTGTCATGTGTGCGTGTTTAAGCGTTTAATTGGACAAAAATTGAGATTTAGCTAGCTAGCAGCGTCTATTTGGTAGGGAAAATTTTAAGAGTTTATCGTGGGCCATTTCTTTACCGGAGTTAAGCGTGTCTATTTTAGTCGGACTAGACTGTCTGCATTAGGCCAAGCAAATAAGTTTGATCCTATACATCCATAAATTTAATTTTGGATGCCACCTTTGCAGGTATTTATAGCTAGTTAGTTGGTTAGAGCAAAAGTTCATAATGGGGAGAGTATGGCAGCTTCCTATTGTGCCTTTGGGCGTGCGTCCAATGCGGAGCGCGAAATAGTCCGTTTATGTACGGTTTTGATGGGGTACCCACCTCCCCCACCTCAGTTCGGTACCCCGTCTTCAGTTGAGGGGGAGGGTTGTAGCCCGGTTCTCATTTGAAGACACTGAGAAAGACCTTGCGCTACCCCCCCCCCCCTCAGTTCAGTACCCCGTCTTCAGGGCCCTGTTGCATAAAACACTGATTACTAATTAATCAGTAAAATTTTACCATTACTGTTATTTTTGCGTTGCATAAACACCATCAGTAATCAGTAAATTTTAATTTTGTCATCAGTAAATTTTTAGCAAAAATTTTACTGATTATTCCAATCAGTAGTTTACTGATAAATCATCAGTAAATTACTGATGAAACATTAGTAAAATACTGATTAACTATCAGTACAGCAGTAAAATATCATCAGTATTTTTACTGATGTTTCATCAGTAAAAAAGCGTTGCATAAATTACTGTTGGTTTATCAGTAAAAAAGAATCAGTAATCAGTGAATATAATATGGCGAAACAATCAGTAAAATATCAGTGTACGTTGCATAAAAGGCATCAGCGTTTACTGTTTACTGATTCTGTTTGTCATTTTTATAATCAGTCTTAATCCATTGATTATTCACTGATTATTTGCTCACTATTCTATACTATCTCAATTTACTATTATACTTTATGGTTCATGTAAAACTGTTTCTTTCGCGCTTTTGTTTGCAGTTTGTTATTTCTGATTTTTAAGAAAAGGTGTTTTTTAATGATCAATTCGTTCGTGTTGGTTACGGTAACTAAAGTCTGACAAAAAATAGTTGCACCACTTGAAAAAACGAATCATGTGATTTGTTACGAAAAGAATAGATTTTGACTATCAAGAGTACAGCAAAAGCAAAAGTCATGCCATTAAAATAAGTAAGGGGCGCATCTATTTTTTGTTAGACTTTAGTAACTATTGTGTTCATTAAGATGTCCAAAATTTCAAGTAAAGCTTCGCTTTAATTTGGAAATAAAAACCAAATGC
>JASANF010012745.1:0-12473 GCA_030248245.1 Trissonchulus sp. WLG1_4 | reverse complement strand
ACATTTAATTTATGGTTTGTCGCCAATAATGGCTTCCTGAAATAAAAAAACAGAAAATATAAAAAAATAGCCATAAAAATTTTCTATACATTAAAAGCACAAAGGACCCAATTAGTATACTCTTCTCTGTGGTTTTGCGATTCTAGCGCTGTGTGTGTTTTTGTCTTTTATTTTCACGCTGTGACTTGTGAGCTGAAACATGTTGTTTTTTGCGCTTAGATTAAAATTGCTGAAGCATATTCAAAAAAATCGATTTAGCCGTACGAGTTTCAAAAAACCTAAAGTTCACTCATGATTTTTTCTCCCCAATTAATGTGACGTGCCCTACAGCCAATATACATATACGATGTGTGTCACAGCCCATATACGCACACAACAATCTAATTGACTTGTCCATATAACTTGTATATACCGGCGGACACTGAATAATGAATTAGGCAATTTTTCCAAGGAATATCTGTGCTCAAAATTATCACAAAACTCAGAGCGGCTAATTTTCACCTAAAACTAACCCTAGTATGTTATTTTTCTTCCTTTCAGCTACTCGGCAACAATAATATAGGGTTTTTCTGAAAAACCGTGGAGGCACAAGCGGCTTTTTTAAAATTTTGCACACAAAAATTAAAAATTTTTAGAGAAGGCACAGTGCCCGCTCAACGTATTTTTAATGCCGAATCGAAAAAAAAATTCTGGGGGCCGGCCCCCAGACTCCTGCATCTGTAATCTACAATGGGCATTATTTATGGCGGCAGATTTTTATAGAAAAGGTATATGATTTTGCTGTTTCAAATTGCCGGTTTTATTTTTTGAAAAATCGTGTTACACATCGTCAAAAATCGATAAGCTCTCAGCTCGAGAAGTCTCACTACTATCTACGTTTTGAAACTCAAATTGTTGCACGAAGTGGCTTCACACCATTCTGGGAAAATTTCCTGATATCTGCCACTGATATGATTTTGTGTATGATATATATATATATATATATATATATATATATATATATATATATATATATATATATATATATATATATATATATATATATATATATATATATATATATATATATATATATATATATATATATATATATATATATTAACGTAAACAAGGGCATACATACCAAGGGGATGGCGAAACTTTTTGCTCAGAAATTTTTTATAAAAATTGTACCTCATTGATGCCGGCCAAAAATTTCTGTTTCGTTTTTTATTAACCAAATTTTGCCGAAACTCCCAACATTTTCAGGAGCAGCCCAGCTCCCCAGCAATGACCCGAGAACAATTCGAAAACAGTTGCTGATTAAAACGTTCAATGCAAAAATTGATTTCAAAATTCGATAGTAAAAGTCGGGGACCCCCGCCCTAGGCCCGGCAATCACCCACAAGCGTCGCTTTAAGGGGGCGCTCTGAGTAACTTCCAATAAATCAATTGCTATAATTTTTTGTTTTTTTTGCTCCAGACGAAATTTTTGCTCAAGCTGTAGATCAAAATGCATTATAAGCATTTTTGGAAAGTTTTATGAGTCGTGAGTTTTAGAAAATTTCAATGACTGCATATCAAAATTTGAAATTTTGAAAAAATTTGACTGAATTTTCGAAACTAGTGTAGTTTAATGCTGCTTTAAAATGACCATTTAACAATTTATAATTCTCAACACGATTGTAGGCCTATTTGTCGGAATTTTTCGTTATCGTGGACAAATTTTCAGTGTTTCAAATTTTCATCAAAAAACCACGTTTCAAAACCCCACCAAACATCCCAGTGAAATCACAAGACGAGGATTCAAAGTGTCCGGGACCTTTCCATGACGTCTGCTCGCAACAGTCTGCAAAAAGTTCAGTTTGAGCTGACAGTAAAATGTGGGGCCTATAGCTGATTTTCAGAAGCCTGAAGTTTGCCTACACATATATTTTTCCAAAAAATAGAGTCAATTTTTCTGTATGAAAATCCGCTGAGGAAGTTTCAAGCCAAAAGTACTAACGAAAAATTAGTTTGAAAAAGAGTGCAATTTTGTCAATATCGGTCAACGCATCCGGAAATTTTCTCAGAGATATTTGCCTACACAAACGACTTTTTGAAAAAAGTTGCAACTAGCAATTAGCTTACAAAGAACCGCTATAGAATTTTTCGGTATATCGATTTAAAGATTTTTTCTATTTGAAAAATAGGTTAAATTTCAGTTCTAACCAAATTTGACGTTATATACATCGCAAATGAAGTGAATCAATCCAACAACTTTTCTTCTCGAAACGTCTAACTCGAAAGCTTACGTGAAAAATTTTTATCGCTCAAAGTCGGTTATTCAGAGTGCGCCACCTTAAAGTTGCTTTTTTAATGAAAATTTTATTTTAAAATTCTAATAAAAGCTGCGGCTTTTGGGGGCTGCCGCCCCCCGCCCCACTCCTCAGACCCCTGCGACTCTGTGGCTTACTCAGGCCTCGGCCACCAGATACCCTTTCATCAAAGCTCACGCATGTATACACCAGCGTTACACCACGCCGCATTTGCACGTCGACACGAGAGCACACGATGCTACATTTACTCACGATGTTTACACTCCCGGATGCGACGCGGCTTGCTTGATCTTGTGTTTTAATTTTTTTGTCGGAAAAAAATTTCTGAGTAGCGGTTTCTCCGTTGACTGAAACTGGGCTGAAAAATTAGCAAAAACAGCCAATTTTTTCTGGGAACCACCAGCCCCCAGACCCCTACAACTTTTTGGTTTAGTAATCTTGCGTTTGTAAGCGTTTTATGAGTGTTAAAATTGCTAAAGTGCCTTTTCACCCATTACAAAAAATTGAAAAGCCATTCCACCGGACATTTGTTCTAGGTACGCCACTGATAAGTTACGTACCTCTAGAGGTATAAAAACGAGTATATTTGCTTCTATATAGGCGAAGAAAACACATTTTTACAGTTTGCACAGAAAAATAAAATTTTGCACACTAAAAAAATTTTGCACAATTATGCACACAAAATTTTTTGAAAAAAAAACCCTGATATATATATATATATATATATATATATATATATATATATATATATATATCAAGGTTTTTTTTCAAAAAAGTTTGTGTGCATAATTGTGCAATTATTGTAAAATTTTAATTTTAGTGTGCAAAATTTTATTTTTCTGTGCAAACAGTAAATGTGTTTTCCTCGCCTATATAGAAGCTAATATACGCGTTTTTATACCTCTAGAGGTACGTACGTATCAGTGGCGTACCTAGAACAAATTTCGAATGACTTTTCGATTTTTTTGTAATGGGTGAAAACTGAAAAGGCATTTTTCAGCAATTTTAACACTCATAAAACCTTACAAGCCAAGAGTACTAAAACAAAAAGTTGCAGGGGTCTGGGGGCGGCAGCCCCCATAAAAATATTGGCGATTTTTCTAATTTTCAGACCTAATTTGGTCAACTGGAGACGCATCAGAATTTTTTCCGACAGAAAAATTAAAACACAAGATAGTAAGTCACGTCACATCAGACAGTGTATACAACACAAGTAAATGTAGCATAATATACTCGTGTAGACATGCAAATGCAGTATAACGTACTCGTGTATACATGCATAGGCTTTGATGAAGGATATGTAATAGCAAGGCCTAGTAAGCCACAGAGTCGCAGGGGTCTGGGCCTGGGGGCGGCAGCCCCCAAAAGCCACAGCTTTTGTAGAATTTTAAAATAAAATTTTCATTAAAAAAGCAACTTTAAGGTGGCGCTCTGAATAACCGACTTTGGGCGATAAAATTTTTCACGTAAGCTTTCGTTAATTAACTCAAGAAGAAAAGTTGTTGCAAATTAAATTAGCTTTCATTTGATGTATATAACGTCAAATTTGGTTCAACTTGAAATTTTAACCTATTTTTCAATGGAAAAAAATCTTTAAAATCGATATACCAAAAAATTCTATATGGCTTTTTTGGTACTTTTGTAAAACAGTTCTTTGTAGCTAATTGCTAGTTGCAACTTTTCAAAAAGTCGTTTGTGTAGGCAAACCTGTCTAAAAAAATTTCCAGAATACGTTGACCGATATTGACAAAAATACACTATTTTTCAAACTAATTTTTCGTTAGCTACTTTTTGGCTTCTGAAACTTTCCTCAGCGGATTTTAGTACAGAAAAATTAGCTCTATTTTTTGGAAAATACGTATGTGTAGGCAAACTTCAGGTTTCTGAAATTTGGCTATAGCGTACATTTTTTTACTGTCAGCTGCGAAAACAAATCCGCTTGAAACTTTGCAGACTGTTAGAGCAGACGTAGGTGGAGGTGCCGAACTTCTTGAATTGTAATTATTATGATTTGGCTCAATATGATAGGCTTTTTAAAACGTCACTTTTGATAGAAATTAAAATAACTAAAAATTTGTCGCCGGTAACGAAAATTCGACAAAAATGGCACCTTGGCAAGATAATTGTCTTCAAGCTATAGATTGTTAAATTTCGTTGAGGCAGCATTGAGCTACGTCATTTCAAAAATTAGTCAAATTTTTCAAAATTTCAATTTTGATGCAGTCATAAAATTTGCTAAAATATTCCGTGACTCATAAAACTTTGCAAAAATGCTTGCCTGGTGTTCATCTTGATTGCACTTGAGCAAAAAAGTTCGTATCAACAAGAAACAAAAAATTATAGCAATTTGATTTATTGGAAGTTACTCAGAGCGCCCCCTTAAGCAACACTTTGCTGGCGAATCTGGGTGATTGCGGGGCCTAGGGGCGGCAGTCCCAAGAAGCCAGAGCTTTTATATATCGAATTTTGAAATAAATTTTGCATTGAAAAACATTTCATCAGCAACTGTTTACGAATTGTTCTGGGTCATTGCTGGGAGCTGGGGCGGCATTCTCCTGAAAATGTAGAAATTTTTTATTTTTCGGGCAAAATTTGGTTAATAAAAAACGAAACGGAAATTTTTTGGCCGGGCCATGAAATTCAATGGGGGTCCCTTGTGTAAAATTTTACTGGAAAAAATTTCTGGGGCGGAAATTTTCACCATCCCCCCTTGGTATGTATGCCCTTGTTACGTTAATATATATATATATATATATATATATATATATATATATATATATATATATATATATATATATATATATATATATATATATATATATATATATATATATATATATATATATATATATATATATATATATATATATATATATATATATATACATACATAAAATCATATCAGTGGCAGATCTAGGAAATTTTCAGAATGGGTGGAGCAAAGCAATTCCCCCACTTCGTGAGACAATTTAGTTTAGAAACGTAGATGCCGTAGTTTGTGGAGCTCTGGGGAGCTAGAGACTTATGATTTTTGACAATGTGTAACACGATTTTTAGAAAAATAAAACTAGCAATTTGAACAGCAATTACGCAAATCATTGTGCCTTTTGCCAAGAAGCAGTATAAAAATCTGCCGCCGTTGATGATGCCGCCAGTTATGCCAGTAGATGCAGGAGTCTGGGGGCGGCAGCCCCCAGAATTTTTTTTCGATTCGGCATTAAAAACAGTGCATTTTGAGCATATCCCAGGCCCATCGGGCACTGTGCATTATTGTGCAAAATTTTAATTTTTGTGTGCAAAATTTTAAAAAAGTGTGCATTTGCACAGGGTTTTGCACAAAAAAAACCCTGATATATAGTGCCAGAATAGTGAAAGGAAGAAAAATAGCAGTATTGGGGTTGGTTTTAGTGAAATTTAGCCGCTCTGGAGTTTTGTAATAATTTTGAGCACAGATAATTTCCTTTGAAAAATTGCCTCATTCATTATTCAGTGTCCGCCGGCAGGTATATACAAGTTATATGGACAAGTCATAAATTGCTTGTGTGCGTATATGGGCTGTGACAGCCGTGACAGGAAATGTATATAATCTTGTGTGTCTGGCTGTAGGGCACGTCACATGATTAATTGGGAGAAAAAAATCATGGTGGAATGAGTTTTAGGTTTTTTGAAACTCGATTACACTAATGTTAGATTTTTTTAAATATGCTCACATACACCGATTTTATATTCTAACGCAAAAAACAACATAATATAATAGCATGTTTGGCTCACAAGTCACAGCAAACATGAAAATAAAAGACAAAAACACAGAGGATACGCACACAGAACACTAGAAATCGCAAAACCACAAAGAGATCTGATTGGGTCCTTTGTGCTTTTAATGTATAGAAAATTTTTTATGGCTACTTTTTTTATTTCTGTTTTTTTTTTATTTCAGGAAGCAATTTCTGGCGACGGACAAATCGGATGTGCGTCAACGAAGGTCGTGATCTTAAATTCCGGATGGACTGCCCTCCCCCCTTAGTCAACAGTTCCTCCGACGACCCCCCCCCTTTTTAGTGTAGTTTACTGGACCCCTACTGCTGTTATATACGTAACTTTTTTCCTGAGTTTTTAAAGCATTTAGGTCTCTATTTTCTTTTCTTTTTAGTCTTGTGAATGGATTTAATCCTGTAGCGGATTAAAGTAGTTTTTAGGGGATCAAAGAAGTTTATTCTGTGGGATTTAAGGGGTTTATTTTAGGCCGTTTCAGCTTTTTGACTGGATTAGTCTGATAGTACTGTTCTCGAACGGCGCATTAGTATCCAGTCCAGTTGTATTATAGTCCGGTAAAGGAATGCGCCCTTAAATAGAATGGTGTTGAAAATTGTGAAACGTATAACACCAGTCGAAGACTCTACAGCCTACCTATGTCTGGTTCAGTCGACCAAATTAGAAAATAATCACGCCGCTAATAATGTGTAACATAAGATGAAAGTGGATCAATGATAAAGATCATTGTTTATGGTGACTTGACTATTCCGTAATTTTGCCGACTGAACGGACTTACGGCTGTATGAAAAACCCTTAGACTAGCTAAGGAGAGCTAAGACTGTTTTTTGCATTTTCTTCCCCTTTTTTCGTTTCTTTTTTCTGGGACAGTGTCTGATTAGTGCCATTTTTCTTGATAATCATGTTTTGTGTTTTATGCATACTTTGGATTCTGATTTATTTATTAAATGTCTTTATTATTAGTTATTGATTAATAATGACCTGATATTTGAGTTTTTTAATTAATTTTGGACAATATTTAGTCTGTGCATTTTGTCTCGTATGTTTTTTGTTGATTTTTATGTATAATGTCAGCAAGAGTACGTAATATCGTCTCCCTCATATAACAGACAATAATATAGGAGTGAGACACAATTGTGTACTCTTGATAGTCTATTTTGTAAACGATTGATTTTTTCCCAATTAATTGGTGTTGGCTCATTTTTATTCTTTGTAATTTTTTAAAGTTTTTGATTTGATTTCCCATTTTTCTGCTCTTTGATTTTTAAATGTCCACTAAACTAAATAAACCTAGTTATTTTATTGGGGCGAGTTTGGGTAAAGCGGGCATACGTTGATGTAATTCATGATAATATCTAAAATTGGGACGAGTTTCACTCACCTTGTCTGACTTTAAAACCTGTTTTTTTTCTTGAACAAAATAGAACATCGCAGTAAAAAATTCTTCAGGTTTATTCATACGATCACATAATATAATCACAATAATATGTGACACCTCAGTTGGGTTGATAATATTGCAAAGAGATTGCTATAAAACGCTTGTTTGTGCTGCGTTTTGCTCATTGTCTGTATTTGCCACCTGCTGTGCTGCACTGTTATATAGTGAGGTTTGGGGCTGGAATTCACAACCGCACACTGTGCTTGTTGACTGAAGCGTTGCTGGAAAACCATCATAGGCGTAGGGGGACTGATCCCTCCCAACCCGACCCCGCTCCGCCCCCCCCCCCCAGATAAGTGCCCGTTCCCAAATCGTCTTCACTGAGCAGAATTTTTGAGAAATAAAATTTCGCGTAACGCCCCTTCTCCCCCTTTGGTCGACGCTCCCCCCCCCCAGATTTCCTTAACTGCACATATCGTGTGGAAACAACACTAGTCACTAAAGTCTGACCAGAAAATGCTGGACCCTGAGACAAAAAAGAACACGCGATTTCATTACGAAAACAATGAATTGCAAGCATCAAGAGTACAGCGAGTAGTCACAAAAATCATGCTACCTGTTTTGTTTCGGGGTTCAGCAATTTCTGGTCAGACTTTAGTTGATCTCAATTCCTCGTCAGCGATTCGCAATATAAGCAAGTAACTGGCGAATTATGCGGTAGCTGTTGCTTAGCTTTAGCCTGAGGCTAAACCTAAGTCGTTGCTTAGCTTTAGCCTGAGCCTAAACCTAAGTCTTATGGCCCAATCAATGAAGAGATGTGCTAAAGATAGTGAGCGTTCACAAAAGAGAGAAAGTGTGGCTGTTGTTTTACGGCTTAAAATTTAATCTCGAACACTTAAAAACTCTAGCGTTAAGTCAAAAGTTGAGTGTTTTAGTAACTTTGGCAAAAACTTTTGCTGTGCTTGTGATTTCAAGCTGTATATTCAAAAGTTCAGTAAGTTCTTAAAACTTTAGCATATTTGATTTGTCTGGTAATAATTATTCGGTTTTGTAAGAGTGACTAATAAGACCCTGTGGGAACCTTAATTGTGAACAGTGCTGCATGTGTTTTGTTGCGACAGTACTTTTTTTCCCATGACAGTCACTGCTGGTAACTAAAAAACATCTGTATTCATTCACTAAATGTTCTGAGCGTCAATTGCTGAGCATTTAGAAACGATTTTAAAATGAATGTATTTTTTTCAAAAAACTGTACATTATGTTGCAGTACAAGTACAGGCAAAAATGCAAAGTTTTTAACTATATATCGGTAATATCGTATGACGGTTTCAGTTATGTAAGTTTTTGTAGGAATGTTTTTGTTCAATTCAGTAACATGGTTCAGAATGCAAGCTAGAAAGTGTGACCAAAAAATGCTGTTCATTGAGAAAAAACATGTGTGATTTTAGCTGCTACTCGCAGTACTCTTGACAATTGAAATTTGTTTTTGCACATGAAAAAATATTAATTAAAGTCACATGTTCATTTTTCGCAATGTTCATTATTTTTTGGTCACACTTTAATAGTGAATGCGTCTTGTTGGGTGTTTTTGAGTTACCACTGTGAGTTTTTTCGGTTGTTTGTGTTTTTAGACGTTTATTAGAGCCTTTATTATTTTTGTGTGGTTAGTGAATGTGTTTGTTCTGTGCCATGTCGCGTTATATGCAATTATATGTTCTATTTATTCTGTGGCTACTTTCGGCGGGTATTCACAAAAGATGGTCAAGTACAGGAAGGGGCAAAATGGGATTTCACAGATTCGTTTAAGATAGGTTTATACTTGTCCTTAAGGACACAGGGACAGGGACAAGGAAAAATTTTACTCAGCTGCTAGCAGCTAATTTTGTACATCTAAAGTGACCCAAACTTTATTCATACGAAAAGTTGGCTTATTTGGCCCTGCAGTTTTCTTGGATTCGCTTAAGGACAAACCGATAAGGACAATTAAGACAAGTATGAACCGGGCCTTTGTCGTAAACTGGATCGCATAAAATTGAAATAGACCCAACCAGAATTTTTCATTAGTAGGACGTATTGAATAACAACTTTTAACCTGAGTCTGAAGTTAGACACCTTTTGTGAATCTCAGTCTTGGCAATAACCAAATTGGAAACTACAATTCTGTATTTGTTATTGCAGCTGTTTCTCATGTACGTCTTTTTGTCATTCTGACGCGAATATTTTCGCAAAAATGAGTTGTTCTTGACTTTGATGAGAAAAAGCAAACATTATGGACTTATTTTTATATTTTTTGTGCTTTGTAGCTTTAATTTTTGCGTTGTGTGTTTCTATCCTATCATGTTTGTACTGTTTTAAATAAAAATGCATTCGAATGTATCATTTAGCTTAAAAATTATTTCTTTTTGGTACATCCTGGCAGTTTTTTTATTTGTAAATGCTACACGTTTGAAAACCTGTAAATCTGTCATTAAAATTTACATAACATCATTGATGAACAAGTGTTTTTTATGAGTTTTCAGTGTAATTATGTCACTGCAAAATGTTAAACAACAAAATGTGCTCTGCTAAGACGTATATACTTGTTCATAAGTTGTCGAATAAAAATACATTACTTATTTTGTTTTACGTGTGATGTGTAATTGGTGATGGTTTACAGTGCAAAATAGATACGTATATATTACAGAAACGGAAGTTTGATAGGTTTGAGTTAGCTAGCTGTTAGCTAAGTGGCGAATGATTTCTTTGAATGTTGGAGCAAATAATGCCCGCTTCCCACTGCAGGTTTAAGGTTTAACGTCGAACATGAAGTGAGCATATTGTACATTCCCAGTGCATAGGTTTAAGGTTTAACGATGTTGAAAAATTTCAACTTTTTGGTTTAAGGTTTAAAGCCCGGTTCATACTCGTCCTTAAGGACTGTCCCTGTCCTTAAGGTTTGTCCCCGTCCTTATAAAAGATTAATTCATACTTCCGAAGTGTCCTTTTCCCTGTCCCTAAGCTGCGATTGATTCATACTTGTCCCTAAGCAGCTTAGGGAATGTCCTTAAGCAGCCATGAGGACTGTCCCTAAGCAATGTTCAGCAATGTTCTACTTTTTCCCTGTCCCTAAGCAACTCGGCCAATCAAAATACGGCAGTTACTACATATGACACGAAGAACAGCCAATCACGGACTAAGTCGACTACTAGTGAAAGAATGTCGTGGGCTTGTGTTGCGGTAATTATTCCATCGTTATTTTTGGGTTATTTAACACATTTTTGCGTGAAAAATACTTGGTTTCAATTTTTATACCAACCTGAAATATACTAAAAGTTTATAAAGATGTTTTAGAGCTTAAATTTACATGACCTGGTAGTCAAGTGGTTAAGATTTTTGCTCCTCAAACTAAGGATCACAGTTCGAATCCCATATTCGAAATTTTGTCTTTCCTTTTTTTCAGCCTACAAATAGGTTTGATAACTTTTTCAAGGTACTTTAAACAAAACGCATTTTATCCAATGACGTTTGAGCATTAGTTCATGTGAGAAAGACTATTCCCTTGTCCTCAAGGAGTATGAATCAATCACCTCTAAGGACAGGGACAAGGACATTCCCTATAGACCTTAGGGACATTTCTTAAGGACAGGGACAAAGCATGAGGACACAGGGACAAGGACACCTAGGGACAGGGACAAGGACAACGCTTAAGGACAGGGACAGCGCTTAGGGACGAGTATGAACCAGGCTTAAGGATTCAGCCAATCAGCTACGAGCTGTAGGCGGAGCTTCTCCATTCAGTCAATCAGTTACGAGCTGTAGGCGGAGCTTGTATATTCTGTCAATCAGCTCCGAGCTGTGTGGAGGCGGAGCTTCTGCATCCAGCCAATGAATATACAACATTCAAATATCGTTAAACCTTAAAATGCCAGTGTGAATGAAACGTTAAACCTTAAACCTGCAGTGGGAAGCGGGCATAACGGTACAAATTCAACTGTTTTAAAACGAAGCCTAAACCTAAGTTCATGCTTGGCTAACTAGGCTAAGCCCAAGCGTACTGTAACATGAACATTAACTGAAAACTTACGTGGTCTGGATTGTACTTGTCCGTAATAGAGTTCGCAATCGGGTCGGGTCGGGTCGGGTCGGGTGGGGTTGAGATTTTCCAACCCGCGGGTTGTGCGGGTCAGTTCGGGTCAAAAATTTTGGGTATAAATCATTGAGTTTTACATTAAATTTTTCTGCTTTGATGATATTTTCAACCTAATATACCCGCTGCAGAGTGTTTGTAACAGCTTTTCCGAGCTCTTATTTCTTTTTTAGCCAAAAGTAGCTACTTTAGTCTATGCAATATGTACCTAGCTCGGAATCTCAAATCTGGGGGGGCTTGCCCCTCCACTCCCCCACACCCCTCCATGTACATCTGTGCTGTAAGTTATCAAAACATATGAAATATAATAAAAACTGGAAATAAAAGTGACAAGGAAATCTCAAGTGTTTGTATAGCAGCTTCAGTAGAAGTCGGGTCGGGTCGGGTCGGTTTAGACCTTAGCTTGGGTCGAGTCGGGTTATAAAATCTCGACCCGTTGCGAACTCTAGTCCGTAAGCAAAAATTAACTCAAGTTTGTGCTTAAGCTTATGCAGAAAATCACTGACGTGAACGGAAAATTTCATCTCATATCCCCTGGTTCATACTTTGCCGGTAAATTCCGTTTGTCCGTAATGTAAAAAATTGCCTGTAACGGGAACTGAAAACTTGTTTATTTATTCAATATGGACTGGTTCACACTTGTCCGTTTAGGTTGTCCGTTTGTCCGTAAGCAAATCTTAATCTGCTGACACGGGAAGGCTAATGGTCTTGGTTGCTAATTTTTGGACCTTTGAGTATATATATATTAGACTTGAAAACATAGGGTGGATTTCACAAAAAAAGGTGGTTTTATACTAACCATTGTTTTACGTACGTGTGCATATGATTTGCACATAATTTCATTACGAAATATCGAATTATTCGTTATGAATTTTGTAGATTTTTCAAACCATTGGTTTAG